>OW569403.1:110703138-110706191 GCA_937654795.1 Cistogaster globosa | reverse complement strand
ATCCTTTCTTGCGTTGTAGGTTAAAAAGTGGAACTATTTGTCTTCCAGTATATCGATTTTTACCTAAAGCTTGATCATACCTGGCTTTCAACTTCGCTGGATATTTTAATCTGGTTGCGGACAAACTCATTACGTTATTACAGCGTTTCTTTTTCTTAAAGGGTGTCGTATTGTCTACTCGCGTAGGTCCCCAGCTAACCACAAAATTCTGGTGTTTTAGTTTTGACCTAAGCACGATTTTTGCTGTACTTCTTAGGTTAAGTCGTGTATACTTGACCTCTATGCAAAAATAAATGTGGATATATGTTCATCCTTATCATTTTGCTTTCTTATAGTGTGACAGCTCTAGTTGCTAACACAGATAGGCAAGTAAAAGATATGTCAATCATTCATAAGCATGTTACATTTTTCACATTCAGTTAAAGTGGCCTTCGAAACAATGCGCTACTAATATGTTATTGATTTTTTTTTGTCCGCACACGCCGCGCGATTCATAACACAATAGAACAATAAATTAGGTAGGCCGGAAAAACTAAATAATTATAGTAAATTATTTTTTATTTAATTTTTTAAGCAATAAGTCTCATTATTTTTTATATATATTTTTCATATTTCGCTTCTCTATTGTGTAGCATCATCAGGAAAACAAATACATGTGTACATATTTATTTAAATAACATAACACAACAACAAAAATGTAATAAACGATTTTTTCAAAACAAAAGCTTATTTTGTCATATTTTTTTAAACAAATACAAAATACGAAAAATTTACAAAAAATTTTAAATATGCAACGCACAGTGAATTTTACATTCATACTTAAGTGATCAACAGTTAATATGATACTGGAACAGCACCTGTAATGTTGTAAAAAAACAAGTATGAGTGATAAAAAAAAAATTTAAATTGCATTTGTGACCACATCGATGGCTTGGTACAAAAAGCAAAAACAAATGTACTAGATGAGTTTCAAAGAGAACAACAAAGAAATGCTTTAGATTGTGTATGAACTTCAACCGACCAAATTAATATTGATAAGTTGGTTAAATGGATGATGGTTACAATATTCAAATCCAAAGTAGATAGATGCGAAGAATGCTCATTAAGGATGTGGCAGTCCAGAAAATGCTGCACTTTATTGCCAGCGTTTAATTTTTCTTGTTTTCTTTGGAAAACATCCGCATACATTTGTAAATAATTTTTTTTCTAAATTTTTTTTGGAAATTTAATTAAAAATGAACCTTAAACCGAAAAAGTAAAATTTAATTTCATTTATATTATCCACGGTTCAAATCCCAGTGGGAAAAAAATAAAAATTATAAAATACGCAAGGCACGGCGCTTATACATTCATTCTTAACTAAACAACAGTTAATATGATACTGGAACAGCATATATAATGTTGAGCAGTAAACAAGTAAGAATGAATAAAAATAAAAAAAATTGCATTCGTGATCATCCGATGGCTAATTCAATTGCAGAAACAAATGTACGGGACAAATAACAAATAGAACAGTGAAGAAATACTTTGGTTTGTGTGTCGACTTCGTCTAATCAAATTAATATTGATAGGAATACTCCTCGTATTCTTATTAACAAAATTAGTTGGTTAAGTATATGATGTTTACAAAGTACATAAACTAAAGTAGATAGATGCGAAGCATGCTGATGATGGATTTGGCGATCCTGAAAATGCGGCATTACACTCGTTTTCTTTGGGAAACGTCCGCATACATTTGTAAATAATTTTTCTTTCTAAAAAATGTTTAAGAATCAAATTTAAAATGAACCTTAAGCCGAAAAAGTAAAATTCTATTTCATTATAATATACACGGTTCAAGTCTCAGTTGGGAAAAAATTAAAAATTATAAAATACGCAAGGCACGACGTTTCTCAACAGTCAATATTATACTGGAACAGCATATATAATATTGTGAAGTTAACAAGAATGAATAAAAATAAAGAGAAATTGCATTCGTGATCATCCGATGACTGACACAATTACAAAAACAAATGTACGGGACAAATTACAAAGAGAACAGTGAAGAAATACCTTGGTTTGTGTGTCGACTTCGTCTAACCAAATAAATATTGATATGAATACTCCTCGTATTCTTATTAACAAAATTAGTTGGTTAAATAGATGATGTTTACAATGTACACAAATATGTAAATAAATTTAACTATAAATAACAAATAGTAATTATAAATTATTTTATACGCTGTTCCTCCTAACGGGCTCTCAAGTATATTAGATATTTCTATATATAGGTACATTTTTGTAATTTTATTTCAAATAAGTTATTATATCTTAATTGTATAAAATAATTCATTTAATATTTTGTTTTTAAATGTGAGGAAAAAGGAAGAAAAAAATCTCACTTTATGTTTTGAAAAAGGCGCAATGCCAGGTAATAAAAAGGAAGCAATATTAGCTGTTTAGCCACCAATATTTTTTCTTGGTTTTTAGTATTTTGTGTGTTTTTATCGAACTGATAATTACTTGTATCAAATCTGATATTTAGATTAGTTAATTTGTTTCTTGTTATCGATTTATTACTGGCTCTTCTATATATATATGATATAATATAGGTATGCCTGCCTCGTTTTGAATAAATCCATTTTAGTCTAGAAAAATAAATGCTTCTGGTGGTACAAAACCTTTCGGTAAGGTTTGAACTATGTATTCATCATTAACGTGGTAAGGAGCTAGAATTAAATTGTTTTCACTATATTCGCAGCAATTAAGAATGTGATTTCCTATAATGTGTATTATAAAAATTATCTATTCTACTAATTTTAGCTTGATTATACAACCTTTTGTTAGAAATATATTTTTTATAATTACTATTTGATGATCTGAATAAGGAAGTGCAGGATCTTAAACATTTTCTTTCAAATACTCGTGGTTTTTCATATAAGATGGGGATATGGTAAACCAAATTTGGCACCCATAAGTTATGATAGGTCTTATTGAGGACTGATACATATTTATCTTAATTTTTGATTTCATGTATTTAGAAAAGAAAAGTTTCTTATACATTAAGAAAGCGT
>OW569403.1:110495638-110698138 GCA_937654795.1 Cistogaster globosa | reverse complement strand
TTAGTTCTCTATTGCTTCATATTGTAGCATACAACTAACTATTTAATTATAGTTTACATATTACGTTAAGCTCTGGCATGCAGAAAATTCCGGCTCTGGCTCGTCGGCAAGTGCGAGGGTACGTGAGCCTAACTACGATGGTATTTAGGGCTACAATTAGTTATTGGTTCTATGAAATGAAAAATACTGAATTGTTAATGCACTGATGTTATACAAAAAAATTGGTAAAGGTAACTTTGTATACATTGCTTAAAAAAAAGTCCAGAAACTAAAAAAAAATGTAGGAATTGCGTTGGCCGCCTTGAATTGTCTCCTGGTGTTAACGGAACAATATTTGCTCTTCCCAACATTCGATTACCTTAACACACGATCTCATTTAAAATTCACTTGGTAATCCTTATTACACTGGACTTTACCTTACACGAACTCCTCAAAGGAAATTAAAAACCGAAAATTTATCGATTCATTATAACAGTTTGTTTTTATTTAGTAAAAGTTAAATATAACATGGGTGAAATATATATTTATAAAAAAAATGTTTTAAAATTATTAGGCCAAACATATATATGTATATTATTATGTATACTGAAATATGTATATATCTTATATATATTATTAAAAAGTATATAGGTCACAAAATTAGGTCAGGGACTTCTGTTAATGAATAACACCTAAAGAAAGAAAACTAGGATCATAGATTTGGGCTTTATTTGCCTAGAAAACTTATAACAGCTTTACGATTATCTTAGTTTACTTTCTTTATGTCGATATATATTTTTATTAAGTAAAACGGATTAAATACCTTAAATAAATACCTTAGCTTAAATTATAATATTTGTTATCTTCTTCTTTCTTATACTTGTATTTCTTAACTTCTTTTTCTTTTCCTTTATCTTTTTTTTCTGGTATGTGCAATTCAACTTCTTTTCTGTCATATGGTTATTTTATTTTTTTATTTGTTTATTTAGACGTTTTTTTATTTTTATTTTTTTCAACTACACTAAATTTTTGTTAAAATCATCGGTAATTGCTTTAAATACCTTTTATTATTTTTAGATATTTTTTTTACTAGTTTTAGTTTTTAAAAAAATACTTTTTACTAATATGCTTAGAAGACTCAACTAAAGGAATTACTGTAATTGCAATATTTTTGACTTACTCTTATTTTGCGAAGACCACCGATGAATGGCCATTCAGGCAATGTAAGGGTTTCGCTAGCTGGAGGGAGACAAATATATGTGATCGCATTGGATGTGACTCTAGATATATAAGTAAATATATAACTATATATATGTATATGTATATGTTGTATATGTATTAATCTTTTTTTTTATACTATTTCTTAAGACTTATCTTGATGGATCTTCTTGTATGGTTTAAATCCCATATGATGCCGTGAAATTTTTAACAAGAGTTTTTTTTTTTGTTTAAGGTAAAGTTTATAGCATGATTTTACCACCGTAAGGAAATACAAAACGGAAAGAAAAATATTATTACGATATTTTGGCATATTGCTGCCTGTTACCTAGGAAATGACTTTTAGTTGTAGATAAAGAAGTTTAAGGTGTTGCATTAAATAATTTTCCCGGGCTAGTGATTCTGATGAAATTGGTTACAGTGTATACTTTTTTCCTTATATATATACCTTGTAGCTAAGCATGTCGAATGCTGGAATTTTTCTAAAGGGTGTATGCTAATTCCTTGTAACTTTTTTTGCTTTATTTTTCATTGTGGTTATTTTTATCTAAGGTTAGAGTGGGTTAAGCAATAAAATTGCAATTTTGTGTTAATTTAGTGCTGTTATTTAGTTGTATCAATGATTTGGTGCAAGATCTACGAAAATAGTTTGAAATCGAATAAATTGTAATATATTATAATACAAATTTATTACCCTTTAAGGATTGACACCAAAATTAATACATATATTCATTAAAAATAGATGACTGTATTGCTCCAATCCTTGAGCTCATCGGTTTCAAAATCAAATTTTTCCCGATATATATTTACTTTTTTTTTAATTTTTTTAATGGTTTATATAAAAAATATAGGCTAGTTAAATAGTATTTCCTTTACTAATTGTTTTTTTTTTTTTTTTTTTTTTTTTTTTTTTTTTGTTAACAAAATTTCACAAAACTTCTCTTGGCAATGATTTTAAGCACAAAAAGACCGCATGTTTGCGCATTTTCACTTTTGTACAAAGCTCAAAGCTGCTCAAATAGCTAAATGGAAATACAATGCAATTGTATCTATAACTAAGCAAAAGGCTAGTGGTGAAAAAGACGCGTTTGATTTTCGCCCTAGATTCACAGCTGCATGTTGGGTACAAATCCGTTAACTTCAAATAGTACATTTTAACCAATTTGGTCGCCAGCGCTGTTACACAATTCCCCCGAGAAAATCAGGTTTTGGGGTTCAAAACCCCAAAAATTAGGCACTCTACTCCTCAAGTTATATTTTCGCTCATTTCTTAAAAATTGTTTTTCCATACGCTCGGTCGCTCTTTTCCGCACTACCTCTAAGGAATCTTCTCATGTGAAATTAATGGTTCTGTCATCTAGAAATTCCAGCTTCCTCAGCAGTGTATACGTTTCCCCATGGGTTATCATATTTTGACGAAACGCAAGTTAATAGGGAGCTGCTTCCACCGACAAATGAATGCTTAACCGTAATGCACATACAATGCTACTTAACACTTCATCCTAATTTTTCTGGTCTGGACTTATATACGCCCTAACTTCCGCTATTACCGATCGATTTATACGCTCTGATGCGTTAGCTTGCGGGGAATGCACTGCTGTTAGGGTACGAACCACTTTATATTTATCCAATAATTGTTTAAAAATCCTGGATTAAAACTGAACGCCATTATCTGAAATAAATATCTCTGCTACCCCAAAGACGTGAAAAACTTCTTCCTCTAGAAAATGAGTAATAACATCAGCTGTTAATTTCTTAACAGGTTTTAAGAATGAAAATTTTGAAAAGTGGTCTAAAACGATAAATATTCCTATGTTTCCTTTTCTTGATATGGTCCCAGAAAGTCGATGTAGAGTCGTTGAAATACACGTTCAGGTGTAGTTGGTCGTCCCAGAGGTGGTCTCAAAATAAAGTTTGGATGCTTTGTGACCTTACATTTTTCGCAGGATGATGTTAGGGAACATCATAAACTAACTTATTAGGAACATATAGTTTCAAATAAAAGTCATCATTTATTTGTTCTTTCACGTGTTCTGTTGTTTGTAAACATATCCGTTGATTATTCTAAACTCAGGTAATCTGCCATGATTTTCAGTTATATTCTGGATTAGTTTTTTGTACTGGTCCGATTGGAAATGTGGGGACTTTAGGTCTATAAACAGCCCACTATCGTTAGAAAGACTACTAACTACTAGTTATACGTTACGATCAGAAAGAACAACACGGATCTGGGTCAGTCGATATGGTTCGAGAAAGTGCGTCAGGAAAAGGTTTTGGGTGCCCTTTCGGTGTAATATCTTAAAGTTTAATCTCTGAAATTTTAGCGCACATCGAGCTAATCTGGAGCTTAAATCCTTCTGGGATATGAGCCACTTAAGCGATGCATGATCGGTCACAATAGCGAACTCATGTCCTTTAACTTATCGACGAAACTTTTTAATACTTAGCACGGCTGCCTATCATTTCTCTTCGGTCACTGAGTAGTTTCTTTGGGCTTTATTTAGTTTCTTTGACATAAATGCCAAAGGAACTTCATCTACCTCCGAATTTAACTGGACCAACACGCTTCCTATTCCTGTATTACTTGCGTCACAGTGGATAAAAAATGGTTTAGTAAAATCCGGACTATGTGAGACAGGTGCTGAGCTTAACAAATTCTTTAAGTTTTCAAAAGATTTATTAGCGTCATCGTTCCAAAAGAATTTTCTCTTATTTCGCAACAAGTCAATTAAAGGGGTTGTAAGTAAGGCGTAATTCTCAATAAATTTCCTGTACCATCTTGTCATACAGAGAAACTGTCGGATATACTTGACTGATCTAGGCGTCGGGTATTTCAGAATTGCCTCTACTGTTTCAGGGTCAGTACGGATAACACCTTTTCCAATTATGTGACCCAAGTATTTCACTTCTTCTTAGCAAAACTTACTTTTTTCTACATTAATTGTAACGCCTGCTTCCCGGAAATATCTAGCAATTTGTTTCAAAACCTCGAGATGCCTACTAAAATCATCAGAAATAATGAGCAAATCATCGAGGTATACAAAAACTTCGTTACGCAAATTGGCCGGAATTACCTTATCCATCAAACGAGACATAGTTTGGGGTGCATTGCACAGACCAAACGGCATTACTTTGTATTGGTACAGTGACCGTCCTGGTACTGTGATTGCTGTTGTCTCTTGATTTTGGATCTAAAGATATTTGGCAAAAGGCATCTTTAAAATCCAATCTGGTTATAAACCTAGCCTTTGGTAATCTGCTCAGTATACCATCGATAATCGGCAGCGGATAGGCATCTTTTACCGTAACCTCGCTTACCTTACGACAGTCTAAACATAGCCTATTTTTCCCAGGTTTCCTCCCTAGAACACAGGGTGAACTCCAGGCGCTATTTGTTTCTTCAATAACATCTAACTTGAGCATCCGATCTACCTTCTCGTACATTAATTTCTCTATTGCTGGCGATACTCGTAATGTCTCTGTTTAATGGGTTTCGCCTGCCCAACATCAATAACGTGTGTGACAAGTGAAGTTTTACCTAGGCCCTCTTTAGAATATGAAGGAAATAAATCTATAACTTTTTTAAAATGCTGCTTTTGATTTCCGTTTAGATTGCGGGAGTCCAATAGGGCTGAAACCGATGGAAGTGTCGGAGAACTAAGGGTGCGAAATGATAGTAGATCATAGGTTCGCCAAAAGTCAATCCCGAGGTAAAGTGACTGAGACAGGCTAGGTATAATATAGATTTCTATAGGTTTCTCTGTCGATCTGAAAGTAGTATTTGTTCGTATACAACCTACAACACTTTGTTGTTTTCCGTCTACCGTGCAAACCTTGTAGTCAAGTTTTTTATATGGCTGCTTAAAATGTAAAAGTTTACTAACAAAACTACCTCCTATGCAACTTATAGATGCTCCTGTATCAAGAAGTCCGCACACCTTTTCGTCAAATAATGTTACTTCCGCATATGGTCGTAGGTCGTTTTCATTCTCAAAAATACTACTGACTATATTCCTTTTTCTTTCCCTAACACTCAACCAATATTGTCTCATTTAGATCTTTTACATTTTTTATCAAATATTCTATTTCGTACCTTATTATATATTTTCATCCGCTCGAGAAATGGAACTATTGCCCTAAGATTAATGTCAACATTTTTAATTCTGGAAACAAGAATTGGGGGGTTTAAAATCGACGTTGTAGTAGAAGAATTCAAACGTTGCTCGTCGAGCGACCCGACATTATCTTTTTTATCAGTTGTCGTGCACTTTGACGTGCAGTTACTGGTACGTTTTTTGAAGGGTTACATTTGGCACAATTTGGCTTGTAGATATTAGAGACACCACATCCGTAGCAAAATACGTTCCTCTCAGCAAGGCAATCTTAATACCTGTGCCCAGTTTTTTTGCAGTTTCAGCATATAAAATTTAATTCTGAATTATCACTTTCGGTATTGAAAACAATGTCTTCGGTGTCCTCCTTTTCTTTATACAGCTCAGATACTTTTCTCGAAAATGGCTCCAATTTGCGTTGTATAATCCTCTTACGTATATCCGGAAGGAAAAACTCTCGTTTCCTACAAATATCACGCAAGTGGTCCACTGAAAATATTTGTAAGTTTAAAATCTCGTGCTGAATTTCAGGAAGTATGTTTCTCCTGAGAATTTATATCATTAATGGCTCTTCTATAGACCTGCCTAAATGATCGATAAGTTCCAGAATGGAATCATAGAAGGCGTCGAAACTTTCTCCAGGCTTCTGCTCCCTATAGTCCATGTCTGACCTCGTGTCATTGAATTGCCTACGAAGCGATAAACAGAGATCTTGCCACATTATCTCTCTTACAGATTTGTGATATCGCCAATACCAATTACTGGCTCTCCCCTCAAAGAGAACGATAGCATTTCTGCACAAAATCTCAAAGTTGCCACTCAATGTCTGATTCGTAAGAGCCTATAATAAATATAAAAACGAGTCTATAGATAGGCAAGAAGAATTTCCACTATATTACAGTTTCCAGTTGCTAATAATCTGGCTTATCTTATCTGGTCAAGCTAATAAATCTCCTGAAACTCCAGAGTTTATCCTTGCTAAAATACCAGAAGCGTTAGCGTTATATTAATAACAATTTCCGGATGACTGACTTTCAATACCCTGAATATGGTTATTATGAGAGTAATGATTAATTTCACTGTGACTGTTATTCGCGTTGTTATTATTGCCTAGATTTAAATCTCGAAAGCCTGCCTCAATATTGGTCTGTATGAGTTGGGTTAGATGTGCACTTAGTGTCGCAAGCATGGCCCCCTGTTGGACCCTAACGGCTGCTGTTACTAAATTCTCTATTAAATGACGATGTTGCTCTGTGCCCTTAAAGGAGGTCTCGTTCTGCTGAGGATTATTCGGTGTAGTTGGTCTATCTTGTACTTCACCTGCGAATCTACTATCATCTATATGTTGTTGCAGTGCTTGATGCCTAGTTGCCATAGTCGAGGAGGCTATTGTTGGAGTTCTAGGATTTGGCATTTTAGGCAACACTAGCTCGTTGTTACAACTTGGACAAATAGTTCTATTTTGAGTGTATTAACTGAAACATGATTTGTAAAAATAACGGCTACAGCCTGCCCTTAATGCATTAGCAGATCTCACACTCTACAACTGTTTGTGGTGGTGGAGGTTGATTATCTGAAGAAGCCGAGGATGCTATTGCTAAGTTCTCACAACTCCGTCTAACAAACATTTTAAACTAAAATTACATATACATAACTGTTATTTGAGAAGAAACATTGATTTGAAAATGATTCAATAAGTGTAAGACTGAACGTTAAGACCCACTAACTGAATTAAACAATTTATAAATTTTTATATTTATTCTTTTTTTATATTGCTATGTAGAAAAAAAAATAATAAAAAGATAATATATATAGATTCCAATACGAATAAATTGTGATTTCTGATGATAAAATTAGTGTGTGTTCGGTAAAGGTAAACTTTACTTTTGAATCCAGTGCAATTCAACGCAATAATTTAGGATAAACAATAGGCATATATATCAAAACTGTGCGGCTATGATATCGGATAGAAATTTAAAAATCTTTATATTGGCTTAAAAAAAAGCTCTACGATGTTTATTCTAAAATTCCAAATAAAAAAAAATATTAAAATCTACAAACTTAACTGGATGGATGGTTAAGAACCAACTCGGCTCTTAAATTCCAACTCTAAACATATACAAATGTTGAAAGGTATTGTATTTATAAAATACAATGCTTTTGTTGGCTCTTAATTCTTTATCTACAAAAGAATTAAATTTGCTTCTAACCCAAATATATTTTACCTAATAAATATAGAAACTGAGAAGTACAATCTATTGAAACTGGATACTTAGCCGAACAGATTTTGAGAGCAATAAATTAAAACAAAATTGAAATTGCCAGAGATCATAGAGACCCACACAATAATATTGCTTGACACAAGAAAATAGCAAAATATGTTTTTTTTCGAGATGTTACTAAACATGGTCCCCACGTTGGGCGCCATAAAATAATAACTCTGTAGCATACAACTAACTATTAATTATAGTTTACATATTACATATTACGTTTGTTATCTTCTTCTTTCTAATACTTGTATTTCTTAACTTTTTTTCTTTTATTTTATCTTGTTTTTTTTTCTGGTATCTGCAATTCAACTTCTTTTCTTTCATATGGTTATTTTATTTTTTTCTTTGTTTATTTAGACGTTTTTTTTTAATTTTATTTTTTTCAACTACACAAAATTTTTGTTAACATCGTCGGTAATTGCTTTAAATACTTTTTATTATTTTTAGGTAATTTTTTTGCTTGCCTCACTACTAGTTTTAACGCTTAAAAAAATACTTTTTACTAATATGCTTAGAAAACTCAACTAAAGGAACTATTGTAATTGCAATATTTTTGACTTACTCTTATTTTGCGAAGTCCACCGATGAATGGCCATTCAGCAATGTAGGTTTCGCTAGCTGGAGGGAGATAAATATATGTGATCGCATTGATGTGACTCTGGATATATAAGTAAATATATAACTATATATATATATATATATGTATTAATCTTTTTTTAATACTATTTCTTAAGATTTATCTTGATGGATCTTCTTATTTGTTTTTAAATCACATACATATGTTGCCGTGAAAATTTTAACTAGGGTTTTTTTTTGCTTTAATTAAAGTTTATAGCATGACATAATATTTTACCACCATAAGGAAATACAAAACGTTAAAAAAGTATTATTACGATATTTTGGCATATTGCTGCTTTATGTAGGAAATGACTTTTAGTTGTAGATAAAGAAATTTAAAATGTTTCATTTAATTATTTTAATGGGCCATTGTTTCTGATGAAATTGGTTACGATGTATACTTTTTTCCTCGAACTATAAATACTTGTAGCTTAGTATGTCGAATGCTGGAATTTTTCTAAAGGGTGTGTGCTGATTCCTTGTAGCTTGTTTTGCTTTTTTTTCATTGTGGTTATTTTTATCTAAGTTAGAGTGGTTAAGCCAATAAAATTGCTAATTTTGTGTTGATTTAATTTTTTGCCCTGGTTTTATGTGGGGTTTCTTATCTTAACTTGTTATTTAGTTGTATCAATGATTTGGTGCCAAATCTACGAAAATAGTTTGAAATCGAATAAATTGTAATATATTATAATACAAATTTATTACCCTTTAAGGATTGACACCAAAATTAATACATATATTCATTAAAAATAGATGACGGTATTGCTCTAATCCTTGAGCTCATCGATTTCAAAATCAAATTTTTCCCGATATATATTTACTTTTTTTGTTTTAACTTTTTTTAATGGTTTATATTAAAAATAAAAGTTAATTAAATAGTATTTCCTTTACTAATTGTTTTTTTTAACAAAATTTCACAAAACTTCTTTTGGCAATGATTTTAAGCACAAAAAGACCGCGTGTTTGCGCATTTTTTATATCAAATCTTTAACACTGCTCAAATAGCTTAATGGAAATACAATGCAATCGTTTAAGATTGTATGTATGTATAATTAAGCAAAAGGCTAGTGGTGAAATAGACGCGTTTGATTTTCACAGCTGCATTTGGATACAAATTCGTTAACTTCAAATAATACATTTTAACCAATTTGGTCGCCAGCACTGTTACAACATATTTGTTTTTCTTCATTGTTTCAAATGCTATAAAAATATACAGGCGTGGTTTTTAGCCCATTATCTCGAAGGACATGGACCGATTGGCGTGTTTTAATTTTCTCTAGCTCATACAGTGCCTTGGCAAAATTGATTTAAATACTAACAAGGACGGACAGATGAATATAGCTCAATCGACTTCGCTACGCATGGGGACTCAGAATATATATACTTTAATTGGTCGGAAATGGATATTGTAAAAATTACAAACGGAATGACAAGCTTAAATTACCCTTTTTCCACTTTTTGTGATGAAGGGTATAAAAATAAAAGATGAAAGGTATTAAAATAATAGAGGATGGCAGAAAAATTCGAAAAAAATTGCTGAAAATTGTGCTCAATATTTTGAAAAAATTAGACCAAGGTATCGAAAAGTCAAGAACTTTAATTTTAGAATGCTTATTAAAAAGATAAGCATGCAGTTTATGGCACTATTTTGCAGGTATTTAATAAGCCTTTAGAACCATTCTTAAATATCAGACAAACTGGGTAGTATGTAAAAAGGCACACTGCTAAAAATTAAAAATACTTTGCAAGTAAGATTTTAGTATTTGCGTTATACTGATGCATCGATGTTCAGCACACTTACATTCACCATTTACGCATAACATTTAACAATATAAGAACTTTAAAAAAAGCAAGAGTAGAAACTCATCCTCATGGTTGCGGATGCTATTGGTTTTTTATATGAAGAAAATATAAAGCGCGTTTTCACTCAAGCTCTTAAATTTTTCTCTTTCCGCATGCGGCCAAACGTTTGTTTTTTGTTTACAAAGAATCATATGCGTTTAGAGTTTTCTTGAATGACTAGGAAAAAAGAAAAGGAATGTAACGTAAAAAGTCTTTAAAAAATAACATTATTTTAACAAATTTCCAAATTTTGCTTATATACATTGTATAAAGTTGATGTATTTGAAACCACATGCGATTTCAAAAACGCTAACTTTTGTTTTACATGTTCGAAAACCAAACACATGTGAACACATTATGCGCTTAGCATCGTCGAAGAAAAATATTTTACTTACGTCGAGAGCAGTGTTGCCAGAAAAATTCCCAATTTCACTCATGATGTTCCCAAAAATCCCCATTTTCTAAACAAAAATCCCCAATTATGTCCCCCAAAAGAAACAATTTAAAACACGCATCTTAATTAAAAAAAACTTTAATTTATTGTTTTCGTATACACACATATACTATGCCATTAATTTTAATATTTTTAACCGAATGCTAAAAGAGTCTATATTATACACAAATAAAGTATATATTTTTAAATTAAAAATTAAAATTAAAAATGGTACATCCAAAACTCTATAGTATATAGTAAGCTAAAACCAAAACGTTTAACATTAAAAATAGTGTTTTTTCGCTTCGGTTTTTTTTTTTTTTTTTTTTTTTGTTTAATTCAGGGAGATGCAATTTTGTTTGAGGCATGAAATTTAATAGAAAACCAAATTTGGAATGTTTTGTTAGTAGCATGATTTTTCATTTTAGCTGACCAAATGAATGTATGTAGGATGTGGTAGTCAAGTCACTGTTCAAACGGACTACCTATAGTAAGCACGACACGAATGGAAAATAGTAGGCTATAATATTACAAGCAGAATTAGATACAACCAATAGGAACATAGGAGGAATAGTATGCCATGAAATACTTAGTAGGCCTTGGTACAACATAGAGAAATACAAACATAAAAATCACTAACACACACGAAAACACATAGTAGGCTTTGTATTAAACTTTTGACAATAGAAAGAAAAATATAATAATTAAAAAATATATAGAACAGTTTGTGAAAAGACGTAAACGAGAAAGGTCGAGTTGTGAGTTATTTCTAACAATAAATAAACCTAATAAAATAATCTTAAAAATAATATTGTAAAACTAAACTTAGATATAAAACTATTGTAAAACTTTAAACTATCTAATAAAAACTAAAAACTAGATTGAACTATTAAATATTTTTAACTTTTATTTGGAAACAATTCCCATAAATGGGGGCTCAACCTTTAAAAAAAGTGTAAAAAAAGTGAACTTGTGTATAAATGTTTAAGAATTTTTTTGTACGTGCTAATTTATAATCAAAAACGAGTTAAAATGTGTGAACAATAATAATAATTAACACTGTTCCTACGATATTATAAAAACATTTTTGTGCAAGGAAAAGTATTAAGAATTGAAAACTTAAAATTCAAATTTCTTTAAAATACATAGGTATGTTATTATACCTATAAAAAACTTTTTAAAACAATATACATATGTGAAACAAAACTATATATGTAAACGCGGAAATACAAATGCAATAAATTTCAACCTAAAAACAAAAATGAATTGTGAAGAATTGTGTGTGTGTGTGTGTTACTGAAATCAATACGAAAATTAGTAAGTATCGCTTGAAATCTGTTTATAATCTTTTGGAAGAGAAAACAATCTATTTAAAAAAGTTGCAAAAACAGATTTTGTAAATGAAGAATAATAAAAAAAAGAACAATCAGAAATATTTTTTATTTAACTAATATTCGTTTACAATTTAACTTAAAACAATATACATACTATCTACCCAATAATAATCTATTCAATAAATAAAAAATAAAAAGAGAAGCTGCTTGTACATCCATACATTTTATATATAAAAAATATATAAAACTGTGCAAACAAAAAAAAAAAAAAAAGAAATATGTGTGTATTGGGAACAAATCCAAAAAAAAAAAAAAAAACATTAGTATAAATGTTTGTAAATAAATTTAAAACTGTGCAAACATAAAAACATAAGCGTGTAAATCTTACTAACTAAATTTAAAATCTTACTAAAATCTTACATTTAAAATCTTACTAACTAAATTTAATACTTAAATCAATTCAGATTAAATTCTTTAAATAAGAGGACGTTTATTAGAATTAAGTGTGTGATACATACATGCATAAATAAAATCTAACGTGGTGTTTCTTTCCATATGCAAATCCAAAAAGTAACGAGAAGAAATAAAATAAGAGCCAAATCAAATAAGAGCCATTTGATCTAGGTATATAAATAATATATACCTACATACAAAAGTAAGAGAGAGTCAATATAAGAGAATAAATAAAAAGTACAAAAGCAATCAAGTGTACGTGAGTGAAGAGTGCATACGTAAAAAATGTGTGTGTGTGTTTCGCCGTCAAGCTATTGAAAATAAACAGATGTGAGCAAAAAGCCTGTACACATGCGTGGAGAATATGTTGCAAGAAACTGGTGAACTAAATTGGGAGAAATTTAAAGCTAAAGAAGAAGAAAAGAAGAAAGCTGTGAGTTGAGAAAAGAGTTAAAGCTGTGTGAGCTGTAAGCAGAGTGTTTTTTTTAGAAGTATAGAGTTCATGAACAATTGTATGTATAAATTTGTATGTAGAGATAATATAGAACATTTTTTTACAAGAAGTCAAAATAACAGAGTATACCAAAAGTTAGTGTTCAGACATTTTTGTGCTTAATTACATTTTTATAATATCGTATCATAAAGAAAATTTAATTTATTAATTGATTAATTAAAGATAATTTAATTTATCATTGATCAATTAAAGATAATATAAATAATCAATAGATTTTTTGATGTTTTTTTCAATTTTCCGTTTGCAAAAAAAAAGAAATTAGAAAGACAACATTTAACTGATTTTGGTATACTAAAATTGTAGAGTAAATACTAACTTTAAAAGAATTGTTTCTAACCATTTTATTTTTTAATCTTAATCAAAAACATTGATAAAATATTAAACAGCTTAGTTAATATAATATTATTAATTATTAGTAACACTAATTATTAATTAATTAATATTATTATTAATATTATTAATTTAATATGAAAATTAAATTAAAAATTTTATTATAACAATTACGTATCTATAAATTTATAGGAGATTTTTACAAAATTTTATATCCGTGGTAGCTTGCAAAACTAAGAGGTAGGTAGTAGAGTTACCCATAGGAAAGACAAAATGGATTTGAGGGACATATTAGTTATGACAGTGGAAGAGTTAAGGACGAATTCTGAAAAATTAGGACTAGAAACTACAGGGACAAAGACTGAGCTACAGGAGAAACTCATTCAACATTTCGGTTCTCTTAAAGGCGCTGACGAAGTCTCTGATTTTGATAACGCAGCTTCAGTGGTAGCTATGACAAACAGGCATTCAAGTTTTACATTAAGAGACGTAGAAGATTCTTTAAGCAGATTTTCAGGCGAGAGTACTCATGACGTCGATATTTGGATTCAAGAGTTTGAGGATTGTGCGCACGTATTGCAATGGGATCAGCTTCAAAAATATATATATGGTAAACAGTTATTAAGAGGAGCGGCCAAGACCTTCATTAGGAGTCAACCTGGTGTGAGAGATTGGAACTCTCTAAAGACAGTTCTAAAACAGAAATTTGGATTAAAACCTTCGGCGATAACCATTCATCGAAAGTTAAAAATCGGAGAAAACGAAATGAGGAGACGCTGCGGCAATATTTATATTCTCTAATGGAAATTGGTAGCCCAATTAAATTAGATGATGCAAGTATAATCGAGTACTTTATTGAAGGTATCCCTGTCACTTTTTCAAATAAAGCAATATTATTTCAAGCAGGAACTCTGGGGGAATTAAAGGAGAAGCTTATACTGAACGAAAAAATTCATTTAGCTGAGAGGTCGTCAAACTTTAAAGCGGATAGGATGAAATATGAAAAACCTGCAGCAGAGCCTAGGGGCGAGAGTAGAAAGTGTTTCATGTGTGGAATAGACGGTCATATGGCAAAAGATTGTAGGTCCTTGGACATAAAATGCTTTAAATGCAAGAAACCTGGTCACAAATCGTTTGATTGTCCAGGGAGTAAGAGAGAAAACGCGGTCAAGAATTTTAAACAAAACGTTTATACCCTAGTAGAAGAATATTTAAGGAAATATTAATTGAGGGAAAAATAATCTCGGCGATAATCGACACAGGCAGTGATGTCAGTATTTTGAGGTATGACACACTTCTAAGTTTGACAGATGTTAATCTAGAACCTAGAGTTAAAATACTGACAGGGATTGGAGGAAAAAATATCTCGACGATAGGTTACGTGACAGCTTGAGTGAAGTTAGATGCCGTGGAATTAAATATAGATTTCTATACTGTAAAGAAAGGAGATATATTATACTCAGCAGTTATAGGCAATGATATATTTGATAAGGTAGATCTAACTATTGATTCTAGCGGAGCTAAATTCCGAGAAAAAATATCCCACATGAATGTAATCGGAAGAAAAGTTGAAAGTAAGTTGAAGATTTCGTCAGAGGAAAAGTCGCTTTTTCACCCAGAACAGCCTCAGGCTTGTGTCAAAACTACTTTGGACGTTAATCCAATAGGTGAACTAGTAGAGTAGTTTGGGGAAATAGTGAACTTAATATCATCCGATAATGGAAAACTATAGAGTTAGAATATTTAGAGGAAGATTTTCATGCAGAAGTACAGATGATGATCAATTCTTATAATCCGAAGAAACCTAAGAAGAACATAATGAAGATGCGCATAACCCTTACAGATTAAATCCCTGTATCAAGTAGACCTCGCAGAACTTCTTTGCAGATAGGCAAGTTATAGAGAATCAGGTTAAGGAGTGGCTCGAAGAGGGTATCATAAGGCCGAGTTTTTCAGAGTACTCCTCTCCGATTTTGTTAGTTTCAAAGAAGGATGGTACGAAGAGACTTTGCTGTGATAACAGGCACTTAAATGAGAAGATAGTTCGTGACAACTTCCCAATGGCATTGGTTGATGATGTTATTCAGAGACTTCAAGTGCTAAGGTATTTTCAACCCTGGATTTGAGAAATGGTTTTCTTCACGTACCGATCGCGGAGGAATCGCGTAAATATACCTCTTTTGTCACGCAAAATCCGGACTATGTAAGACAGGTGCTGAGCTCAACAAATTCTTTAAGTTTTCAAAAGATTTATTAGCGTCATCGTTCCAAAAGAATTTTCTCTTATTTCGCAACAAGTCAATTAAAGGGGTTGTAAGTAAGGCGTAATTCTCAATAAATTTCCTGTACCATCTTGTCATACAGAGAAACTGTCGGATATACTTGACTGATCTAGGCGTCGGGTATTTCAGAATTGCCTCTACTGTTTCAGGGTCAGTACGGATAACACCTTTTCCAATTATGTGACCCAAGTATTTCACTTCTTCTTAGCAAAACTTACTTTTTTCTACATTAATTGTAACGCCTGCTTCCCGAAAATATCTAGCAATTTGTTTCAAAACCTCGAGATGCCTACTAAAATCATCAGAAATAATGAGCAAATCATCGAGGTATACAAAAACTTCGTTACGCAAATTGGCCGGAATTACCTTATCCATCAAACGAGACATAGTTTGGGGTGCATTGCACAGACCAAACGGCATTACTTTGTATTGGTACAGTGACCGTCCTGGTACTGTGATTGCTGTTGTCTCTTGATTTTGGATCTAAAGATATTTGGCAAAAGGCATCTTTAAAATCCAATCTGGTTATAAACCTAGCCTTTGGTAATCTGCTCAGTATACCATCGATAATCGGCAGCGGATAGGCATCTTTTACCGTAACCTCGCTTACCTTACGACAGTCTAAACATAGCCTATTTTTTCCAGGTTTCCTCACTAGAACACAGGGTGAACTTCAGGCGCTATTTGTTTCTTCAATAACATCTAACTTGAGCATCCGATCTACCTTCTCGTACATTAATTTCTCTATTGCTGGCGATACTCGTAATGTCTCTGTTTAATGGGTTTCGCCTGCCCAACATCAATAATGTGTGTGACAGGTGAAGTTTTACCTAGGCCCTCTTTAGAATATGAAGGAAATAAATCTATAACTTTAAAATGCTGCTTTTGATTTCCGTTTAGATTGCGGGAGTCCAATAGGGCTGAAACCGATGGAAGTGTCGGAGAACTAAGGGTGCGAAATGATAGTAGATCATAGGTTCGCCAAAAGTCAATCCCGAGGTAAAGTGACTGAGACAGGCTAGGTATAATATAGATTTCTATAGGTTTCTCTGTCGATTTGAAAGTAGTATTTGTTCGTATACAACCTACAACACTTTGTTGTTTTCCGTCTACCGTGCAAACCTTGTAGTCAAGTTTTTTATATGGGTGCTTAAAATGTAAAAGTTTACTAACAAAACTACCTCCTATGCAACTTATAGATGCTCCTGTATCAAGAAGTCCGCACACCTTTTCGTCAAATAATGTTACTTCCGCATATGGTCGTAGGTCGTTTTCCCTCTCAAAAATACTACTGACTATATTCCTTTTTCTTTCCCTAACACTCAACCAATATTGTCTCATTTAGATCTTTTACATTTTTTATCAAATATTCTATTTCGTACCTCATTATATATTTTCATCCGCTCGAGAAATGGAACTATTGCCCTAAGATTAATGTCAACATTTTTAATTCTGGAAACAAGAATTGGGGGGTTTAAAATCGACGTTGTAGTAGAAGAATTTAAACGTTGCTCGTCGAGCGACCCGACATTATCTTTTTTATCAGTTGTCGTGCACTTTGACGTGCAGTTACTGGTACGTTTTTTGAAGGGTTACATTTGGCACAATTTGGCTTGTAGATATTAGAGACACCACATCCGTAGCAAAATACGTTCCTCTCAGCAAGGCAATCTTGATACCTGTGCCCAGTTTTTTTGCAATTTCAGCATATAAAATTTAATTCTGAATTATCACTTTCGGTATTGAAAACAATGTCTTCGGTGTCCTCCTTTTCTTTATACAGCTCAGATACTTTTCTCGAAAATGGCTCCAATTTGTGTTGTATAATCCTCTTACGTATATCCGGAAGGAAAAACTCTCGTTTCCTACAAATATCACGCAAGTGGTCCACTGAAAATATTTGTAAGTTTAAAATCTCGTGCTGAATTTCAGGAAGTATGTTTCTCCTGAGAATTTATATCATTAATGGCTCTTCTATAGACCTGCCTAAATGATCGATAAGTTCCAGAATGGAATCATAGAAGGCGTCGAAACTTTCTCCAGGCTTCTGCTCCCTATAGTCCATGTCTGACCTCGTGTCATTGAATTGCCTACGAAGCGATAAACAGAGATCTTGCCACATTATCTCTCTTACAGATTTGTGATATCGCCAATACCAATTACTGGCTCTCCCCTCAAAGAGAACGATAGCATTTCTGCACAAAATCTCAAAGTTGCCACTCAATGTCTGATTCGTAAGAGCCTATTAATAAATATAAAAACGAGTCTATAGATAGGCAAGAAGAATTTCCACTATATTACAGTTTCCAGTTGCTAATAATCTGGCTTATCTTATCTGGTCAAGCTAATAAATCTCCTGAAACTCCTGAGTTTATCCTTACTAAAATACCAGACGCGTTAGCGTTATATTAATAACAATTTCCGGATGACTGACTTTCAATACCCTGAATATGGTTATTATGAGAGTAATGATTAATTTCACTGTGACTATTATTCGCGTTGTTATTATTGCCTAGATTTAAATCTCGAAAGCCTGCCTCAATATTGGTCTGTATGAGTTGGGTTAGATGTGCACTTAGTGTCGCAAGCATGGCCCCCTGTTGGACCCTAACGGCTGCTGTTACTAAATTCTCTATTAAATGACGTTGTTGCTCTGTGCCCTTAGGGGAGGTCTCGTTCTGCTGAGGATTATTCGGTGTAGTTGGTCTATCTTGTACTTCA
The DNA here is from genome assembly GCA_937654795.1 of Cistogaster globosa. NCBI lineage: Eukaryota > Metazoa > Arthropoda > Insecta > Diptera > Tachinidae > Cistogaster > Cistogaster globosa. The sequence goes on along the minus strand of OW569403.1, from coordinate 110,680,032 downwards.
CCTGCGAATCTACTATCATCTATATGTTGTTGCAGTGCTTGATGCCTAGTTGCCATAGTCGAGGAGGCTATTGTTGGAGTTCTAGGATTTGGCATTTTAGGCAAAACTAGCTCGTTGTTACAACTTGGACAAATAGTTCTATTTTGAGTGTATTAACTGAAACATGATTTGTAAAAATAACGGCTACAGCCTGCCCTTAATGCATTAGCAGATCTCACACTCTACAACTGTTTGTGGTGGTGGAGGTTGATTATCTGAAGAAGCCGAGGACGCTACTGCTAAGTTCTCATTACTCCGTCTAACAAACATATACATAACTGTTATTTGAGAAAAAACATTGATTTGAAAATAATTCAATAAGTGTAAGACTGAACGTTAAGACCCACTAACTGAATTAAACAATTTATAAATTTTTATATTTATTCTTTTTTTATATTGCTATGTAGAAAAAAAATAATAAAAAGATAATATATATAGATTCCAATACGAATAAATTGTGATTTCTGATGATAAAATTAGTGTGTGTTCGGTAAAGGTAAACTTTACTTTTGAATCCAGTGCAATTCAACGCAATAATTTAGGATAAACAATAGGCATATATATCAAAACTGTGCGGCTATGATATCGGATAGAAATTTAAAAATCTTTATATTAGCTTAAAAAAAAGCTCTACGATGTTTATTCTAAAATTCCAAATAAAAAAAATATTAAAATCTACAAACTTAACTGTATAGATGGTTAAGAACCAACTCGGCTCTTAAATTCCAACTCTAAACATACACAAATGTTGAAAGGTATTGTATTTATAAAATACAATGCTTTTGTTGGCTTTTAATTCTTTATCTACAAAAGAATTAAATTTGCTTCTAACCCAAATATATTTTACCTAATAAATATAGAAACTGAGAAGTACAATCTATTGAAACTGGATACTTAGCCGAACAGATTTTGAGAGCAATAAATTAAAACAAAATTGAAATTGCCAGAGATCATAGAGACCCACACAATAATATTGCTTGACACAAGAAAATAGCAAAATATGTTTTTTTTCGAGATGTTACTAAACATGGTCCCCACGTTGGGCGCCATAAAATAATAACTCTGTAGCATACAACTAACTATTAATTATAGTTTACATATTACATATTACGTTTGTTATCTTCTTCTTTCTAATACTTGTATTTCTTAACTTTTTTTCTTTTATTTTATCTTGTTTTTTTTTCTGGTATCTGCAATTCAACTTCTTTTCTTTCATATGGTTATTTTATTTTTTTCTTTGTTTATTTAGACGTTTTTTTTTATTTTTTTCAACTACACAAAATTTTTGTTAACATCGTCGGTAATTGCTTTAAATACTTTTTATTATTTTTAGGTAATTTTTTTGCTCGCCTCACTACTAGTTTTAATGCTTAAAAAAATACTTTTTACTAATATGCTTAGAAAACTCAACTAAAGGAACTATTGTAATTGCAATATTTTTGACTTACTCTTATTTTGCGAAGTCCACCGATGAATGGCCATTCAGCAATGTAGGTTTCGCTAGCTGGAGGGAGATAAATATATGTGATCGCATTGATGTGACTCTGGATATATAAGTAAATATATAACTATATATATATATATGTATTAATCTTTTTTTAATACTATTTCTTAAGATTTATCTTGATGGATCTTCTTAATTGTTTTTAAATCACATACATATGTTGCCGTGAAATTTTTAACTAGGGTTTTTTTTTTTTGCTTTAATTAAAGTTTATAGCATGACATAATATTTTACCACCATAAGGAAATACAAAACGTTAAAAAAGTATTATTACGATATTTTGGCATATTGCTGCTTTTATGTAGGAAATGACTTTTAGTTGTAGATAAAGAAATTTAAAATGTTTCATTTAATTATTTTAATGGACCATTGTTTCTGATGAAATTGGTTACGATGTATACTTTTTTCCTCGAACTATAAATACTTGTAGCTTAGTATGTCGAATGCTGGAATTTTTCTAAAGGGTGTGTGCTGATTCCTTGTAGCTTGTTTTGCTTTTTTTTCATTGTGGTTATTTTTATCTAAGTTAAAGTGGTTAAGCCAATAAAATTGCTAATTTTGTGTTGATTTAATTTTTTGCTTCGAAAAAAATTGCTGAAAATTGTGCTCAATATTTTGAAAAAATTAGACCAAGGTATCGAAAAGTCAAGAACTTTAATTTTAGAATGCTTATTAAAAAGATAAGCATGCAGTTTATGGCACTATTTTGCAAGTATTTAATAAGCCTTTAGAACCATTCTTAAATATCAGACAAACTGGGTAGTATGTAAAAAGGCACACTGCTAAAAATTAAAAATACTTTGCAAGTAAGATTTTAGTATTTGCGTTATACTGATGCATCGATGTTCAGCACACTTACATTCACCATTTACGCATAACATTTAACAATATAAGAACTTTAAAAAAAGCAAGAGTAGAAACTCATCCTCATGGTTGCGGATGCTATTGGTTTTTTATATGAAGAAAATATAAAGCGCGTATTCACTCAAGCTCTTAAATTTTTCTCTTTCCGCATGCGGCCACACGTTTGTTTTTTGTTTACAAAGAATCATATGCGTTTAGAGTTTTCTTGAATGACTAGGAAAAAAGAAAAGGAATGTAACGTAAAAAGTCTTTAAAAAATAACATTAATTTAACAAATTTCCAAATTTTGCTTATATACATTTTATAAAGTTGATGTATTTGAAACTACATGCGATTTCAAAAACGCTAACTTTTGTTTTACATGTTCGAAAACCAAACACATGTGAACACATTATGCGCTTAGCATCGTCGAAGAAAAATATTTTACTTACGTCGAGAGCAGTGTTGCCAGAAAAATTCCCAATTTCACTCATGATGTTCCCAAAAATCCCCATTTTCTAAACAAAAGTCCCCAATTATGTCCCCCAAAAGAAACAATTTAAAATACGCATCTTAATTAAAAAAAACTTTAATTTATTGTTTTCGTATACACACATATACTATGCCATTAATTTTAATATTTTTAACCGAATGCTAAAAGAGTCTATATTATACAGAAATAAAGTATATATTTTTAAATTAAAAATTAAAATTAAAAATGGTACATCCAAAACTCTATAGTATATAGTAAGCTAAAACCAAAACGTTTAACATTAAAAATAGTGTTTTTTCGCTTCGGTTTTTTTTTTTTTTTTTTTTGTTTAATTCAGGGAGATGCAATTTTGTTTGAGGCATGAAATTTAATAGAAAACCAAATTTGGAATGTTTTGTTAGTAGCATGATTTTTCATTTTAGCTGACCACATGAATGTATGTAGGATGTGGTAGTCAAGTCACTGTTCAAACGGACTACCTATAGTAAGCACGACACGAATGGAAAATAGTAGGCTATAATATTACAAGCAGAATTAGATACAACCAATAGGAACATAGGAGGAATAGTATGCCATGAAATACTTAGTAGGCCTTGGTACAACATAGAGAAATACAAACATAAAAATCACTAACACACACGAAAACACATAGTAGGCTTTGTATTAAACTTTTGACAACAGAAAGAAAAATATAATAATTAAAAAATATATAGAACAGTTTGTGAAAAGACGTAAACGAGAAAGGTCGAGTTGTGAGTTATTTCTAACAATAAATAAACCTAATAAAATAATCTTAAAAATAATATTGTAAAACTAAACTTAGATATAAAACTATTGTAAAACTTTAAACTATCTAATAAAAACTAAAAACTAGATTGAACTATTAAATATTTTTAACTTTTATTTGGAAACAATTCCCATAAATGGGGGCTCAACCTTTAAAAAAAGTGTAAAAAAAGTGAACTTGTGTATAAATGTTTAAGAATTTTTTTGTACGTGCTAATTTATAATCAAAAACGAGTTAAAATGTGTGAACAATAATAATAATTAACACTGTTCCTACGATATTATAAAAACATTTTTGTGCAAGGAAAAGTATTAAGAATTGAAAACTTAAAATTCAAATTTCTTTAAAATACATAGGTATGTTATTATACCTATAAAAAACTTTTTAAAACAATATACATATGTGAAACAAAACTATATATGTAAACGCGGAAATACAATTGCAATAAATTTCAACCTAAAAACAAAAATGAATTGTGAAGAATTGTGTGTGTGTGTGTGTTACTGAAATCAATACGAAAATTAGTAAGTATCGCTTGAAATCTGTTTATAATCTTTTGGAAGAGAAAACAATCTATTTAAAAAAGTTGCAAAAACAGATTTTGTAAATGAAGAATAATAAAAAAAAGAACAATCAGAAATATTTTTTATTTAACTAATATTCGTTTACAATTTAACTTAAAACAATATACATACTATCTACCCAATAATAATCTATTCAATAAATAAAAAATAAAAAGAGAAGCTGCTTGTACATCCATACATTTTATATATAAAAAAATATATAAAACTGTGCAAACAAAAAAAAAAAAAAAAAAGAAATATGTGTGTATTGGGAACAAATCCAAAAAAAAAAAAAAAACATTAGTATAAATGTTTGTAAATAAATGTAAAACTGTGCAAACATAAAAACATAAGCGTGTAAATCTTACTAACTAAATTTAAAATCTTACTAAAATCTTACATTTAAAATCTTACTAACTAAATTTAATACTTAAATCAATTCAGATTAAATTCTTTAAATAAGAGGACGTTTATTAGAATTAAGTGTGTGATACATACATGCATAAATAAAATCTAACGTGGTGTTTCTTTCCATATGCAAATCCAAAAAGTAACGAGAAGAAATAAAATAAGAGCCAAATCAAATAAGAGCCATTTGATCTAGGTATATAAATAATATATACCTACATACAAAAGTAAGAGAGAGTCAATATAAGAGAATAAATAAAAAGTACAAAAGCAATCAAGTGTACGTGAGTGAAGAGTGCATACGTAAAAAATGTGTGTGTGTGTTTCGCCGTCAAGCTATTGAAAATAAACAGATGTGAGCAAAAAGCCTGTACACATGCGTGGAGAATATGTTGCAAGAAACTGGTGAACTAAATTGGGAGAAATTTAAAGCTAAAGAAGAAGAAAAGAAGAAAGCTGTGAGTTGAGAAAAGAGTTAAAGCTGTGTGAGCTGTAAGCAGAGTGTTTTTTTTAGAAGTATAGAGTTCATGAACAATTGTATGTATAAATTTGTATGTAGAGATAATATAGAACATTTTTTTACAAGAAGTCAAAATAACAGAGTATACCAAAAGTTAGTGTTCAGACATTTTTGTGCTTAATTACATTTTTATAATATCGTATCATAAAGAAAATTTAATTTATTAATTGATTAATTAAAGATAATTTAATTTATCATTGATCAATTAAAGATAATATAAATAATCAATAGATTTTTTGATGTTTTTTTCAATTTTCCGTTTGCAAAAAAAAGAAATTAGAAAGACAACATTTAACTGATTTTGATATACTAAAATTGTAGAGTAAATACTAACTTTAAAAGAATTGTTTCTAACCATTTTATTTTTTAATCTTAATCAAAAACATTGATAAAATATTAAACAGCTTAGTTAATATAATATTATTAATTATTAGTAACACTAATTATTAATTAATTAATATTATTATTAATATTATTAATTTAATATGAAAATTAAATTAAAAATTTTATTATAACAATTACGTATCTATAAATTTATAGCAGATTTTATACAATTTTATATCCGTGGTAGCTTGCAAAACTAAGAGATAGGTAGAAGAGTGACCCATAGGAAAGACAAAATGGATTTGAGGGACATATTAGTTATGACAGTGGAAGAGTTAAGGACGAATTCTGAAAAATTAGGACTAGAAACTACAGGGACAAAGGCTGAGCTACAGGAGAAACTCATTCAACATTTCGGTTCTCTTAAAGGCGCTGACGAAGTCTCGGATTTTGATAACGCAGCTTCAGTGGTAGCTATGACAAACAGGCATTCAAGTTTTACATTAAGAGACGTAGAAGATTCTTTAAGCAGATTTTCAGGCGAGAGTACTCATGACGTCGATATTTGGATTCAAGAGTTTGAGGATTGTGCGCACGTATTGCAATGGGATCAGCTTCAAAAATATATATATGGTAAACAGTTATTAAGAGGAGCGGCCAAGACCTTCATTAGGAGTCAACCTGGTGTGAGAGATTGGAACTCTCTAAAGACAGTTCTAGAACAGAAATTTGGATTAAAACCTTCGGCGATAACCATTCATCGAAAGTTAAAAATCGGAGAAAACGAAATGAGGAGACGCTGCGGCAATATTTATATTCTCTAATGGAAATTGGTAGCCCAATTAAATTAGATGATGCAAGTATAATCGAGTACTTTATTGAAGGTATCCCTGTCACTTTTTCAAATAAAGCAATATTATTTCAAGCAGGAACTCTGGGGGAATTAAAGGAGAAGCTTATACTGAACGAAGGAAAAAATATCTCGACGATAGGTTACGTGACAGCTCGAGTGAAGTTAGATGCCGTGGAATTAAATATAGATTTCTATACTGTAAAGAAAGGAGATATATTATACTCAGCAGTTATAGGCAATGATATATTTGATAAGGTAGATCTAACTATTGATTCTAGCGGAGCTAAATTCCGAGAAAAAATATCCCACATGAATGTAATCGGAAGAAAAGTTGAAAGTAAGTTGAAGATTTCGTCAGAGGAAAAGTCGCTTTTTCACCCAGAACAGCCTCAGGCTTGTGTCAAAACTACTTTGGACGTTAATCCAATAGGTGAACTAGTAGAGAAGTTTGGGGAAATAGTGAACTTAATATCATCCGATAATGGAAAACTATAGGGTTAGAATATTTAGAGGAAGATTTTCATGCAGAAGTACAGATGATGATCAATTCTTATAATCCGAAGAAACCTAAGAAGAACATAATGAAGATGCGCATAACCCTTGCAGATTAAATCCCTGTATCAAGTAGACCTCGCAGAACTTCTTTGCAGATACGCAAGTTATAGAGAATCAGGTTAAGGAGTGGCTCGAAGAGGGTATCATAAGGCCGAGTTTTTCAGAGTACTCCTCTCCGATTTTGTTAGTTTCAAAGAAGGATGGTACGAAGAGACTTTTCTGTGATAACAGGCACTTAAATGAGAAGATAGTTCGTGACAACTTCCCAATGGCATTGGTTGATGATGTTATTCAGAGACTTCAAGTGCTAAGGTATTTTCAACCCTGGATTTGAGAAATGGTTTTCTTCACGTACCGATCGCGGAGGAATCGCGTAAATATACCTCTTTTGTCACGCAAAGTGGACAGTATGAGTTCCAGTATGTACCTTTTGGAAGAAGTAACTCACCTGCCATTTTTTGCAGATATATAGCAGCGGTATTTCACGAACTGATTGCAAAAGGTACTATTGTCGTATATATGGACGATATAGTTATACTATCTCGCGATAAAGAAGAGGGCGTTAAAAATTTGCGTAGAGTATTAGAGGTCGCATCGTCAAATGGACTTTAGTTCAAATGGAGTAAGTGTCAGTTTCTGCGCCACTAAATCCAATTTCTAGGCTATATCATCGAAAATTCCTCAACATCCCCTTCGGAAGAGAAAATTGCGGCTATAAGAAAGTTTCCGATACCAAACACCGTCAAAGCCGTACAACGATTTCTGGGCTTGACATCTTTTTTTCGTCGTTTTATAAAAGATTACGCAATTATCGCTAGACCGTTATCTAATATGTTAAGAAAAGATAAAAAATTTAAGATGGGTTATGAGGAATTACTAGCAGTACAGCAACTTAAAGCAGCCTTAACAAGCAAATCAGTTGTACGCTTATACAACCCAAATTCCGAACAGAAATCCATACTGATGCGAGCAAATACGGTTACGGAGCAGTACTTCTTCAGAAAGATTCAGAGGACTTAACATTTCATCCTATAGAGTATATGAGTAGGAAAACTACAGTAGCTGAGGAAAAATACCACTCCTATGAATTGGAAGTTCTAGCAATAATAGAAGCTCTGAAAAATGGCGGATATACGTCCTGGGTTTAAGATTTAAAATTATTACAGATTGTAACGCGTTTGCAATGACGATGCGCAAGGCTGATGTACCGGTGAAGGTATCAAGGTGGGCCCTATTTCCTTAAGAATTTGACTACACCATTAAACATCGGTCAGGAACGCAAATGAGACACGTAGGTGCACTGAGCTGGATGTCATGCCTGATGATACAAGGTTCGCTTCGCCATCGTATTATAGAGGCACAACAAAATGACAAAAGCGGTAAGCAAAGTTTTAGAAAGTATTGCTTATGAATACTATTATGTCAAGTACGGAATTCTCCACAAGGACCCAACTAAAGAACTAATAGTGGTACCTGAGGAAATGCAAAAGGAAATAATAGAAATGGCACATCAACAAGGGCACTTTAGAGCACGAAAAACCAAAGATTTGGTTGAGAAACAATTTTTCATTCCGAAGTTAGAAACAAAGGCAGAAGCTGTAGTAAAAAACTGTGTGCAATGCCTAGTAATCGAGGCAAAATCAGGAAAAAAAGAAGGCTTACTCGAACCGATCGATAAATCGGATCGACCTTTTATGACGTATCATATAGACCACGTTGGACCAATGGAGTCTACCCATAAAATATGCAATCACATTTTGGTAATCGTAGACGCTTTTACAAAATTTGTTTGGCTTTACCCGACCAAAAGCACAAATAGTAAAGAGGTCATCGAGAAGTTGACAAAATAATCTGCCATATTTGGAAATCTACAACGGATAATAAGTGATAGAGGAACTGCTTTCACTTCTAATGAGTTTGAAGAATATTGCATAAATGAAGGAATTCAACACCTTTTAATCGCCACGGGAGTTCCCAGAGGAAATGGGCAAGTGGAACGAATTAATCGTATAATGTTAGCGATGACGGGCATTAACATGAGGAACAAGGAAGATACTCAATATAGCCAAATATTGGAAGTAATTGCGATATCAGAACTACAGAGAGAAAGAGAAAAAGTTAGAGACGAAGCCCAAGAAAATATATCAAAGATTCAAGCTGAAAACAAGAAAACATAAGATGCGAAAAGAAGACCGAGTACAAAGTATAAAGTAGGCGATCTAGTAGCCATCAAACCTACCCATTATGGAACAGGTAAGAAACTTCGTCCAAAATTTTTGGGACCATATAAAATAACAGCCATATTAAACCACGAGCATTTCGAAAGTAGATGAAGGTAAAGGATAGAGGAAGTGCACCACTGTTGCTGAATTTATGAAGCCTTGGAATATGGCTTCGGGATGAAGCCAGCGTCAGGAGGGCCGAATGTAGGATGTTAGTCAAGTGACAAACGGACTACCTATAGTAAGCACGACACGCGTGGCATGTTGTAGGCTATAATATAACAAGTAGAAATAGATACAGCTAATACGCACACAGTAGGAATAGTATGCCACGAAATACTTAGTAGGCTTTGATACAAAACATTCATATACATATAACACACAGAGAAGCATAAAAAATCACTAACACACGAAAAGACATAGCAGGCTTTGTCAAAAACTTTTGATAACAGAAGGAAAAATAGACAATTATAAAAATATGTAGAGCAGTTGTGAAGAGACGTAAACTAGAAAGGTCGAAATGTGATTTATTTCTAATCTTAAAAATAATAATCTTAAAAATAATATTGTAAAACTAAACTTAAATTAGATATAAAACTATTGTAAAACTTAAGACTATCTAATGAAAACTAAACTAGATTGAACTAATAAATATTTTTATCTTTTATTTTGAAACAATTCCCACATACATGGTATGCAGGAACTCGTGTCCAAGCTGTAGGCTATTTCGAAATGAATCGCTCGTACCGTCAGACAAGTAAAACACACTCCCCTCGTCTCCTTCCAACTGTCACTGAAAGGAGGCCAAAGAAATTGATCCCAGTAAAAGTAAATGGGCGTTGAAATGCACCCAATCGTGTAGCTGGGAGCAATGCCATCTGAGGTGGTTGTGGTGCAGCGTAGAAATTTTTGCACTGTTAGCATAAACTGCGGACTGTTTTGTATATTACGCGCAATCGAAGCACGTAAAATTGGCTTTTTACTTTATTGATGACTGCTCTCATGAAACTGGTGATGAAATTCTTCATAGAATGAATGGATTATAAGCAGCGTTATGTAATGTTTGGCTGATAGCACAATTTCAATTTTTAGTTGTTTTGACCGGCCATGACATCTTACGACTTCGTTTTTGTATAGGTATAAATACATTCATACGAATAGTTTGCTGGATTTTTCGACGTTTTTCGTGTTTCATATCCGATACTTCTTGAATAAGTTTGGTCTTTTTTATTAAAACCAGTTTAGCCTGCTGTATCGAAGGTAGCTATATAGCAGGGTTTTTGATGCTTAGTAGCTGCTTATAGCTTTGCCATGTATAGGAGAAAATTTGCTACTGTTCGGTAGAGTCTCTTCTAGCTGGGAAAATATTAAAAGTTTATAAATTTAGAATTATTTTGCTTACGATTAATCACAAGCACGTGATGTTTTCATTCTGGTGTGTCAGGTGGACCTAAATTTTCACATAAAAGTCATTGGCCTGGATCGTTTAGTAAAAAGGCAGGGACATTAAACCACAGATCCATTTTCTTCTGCGTTGTAGTTGCTAGATCTGCTGGATTCATTTTTGACGGCACCCTCTTCCATTGTGTTATATCAGAATATTGTAATATTTCGCCTACACGGTACATAACGAACTGTTGAAAATTTCTTGGGTCAACCTGTAGCCACCGGAGGACTGTTTTCGAGTCTGCCCACCAAATTCTTTTTGATATTCGCAAACGATGCACGTTTTGAATCGTGTTTGCTAGTATGACACCAATGAGAGCAGCTTGCAGTTCCATTTGGGGAATGGACAAAGGCTTTAGTGGAAATAGTTACGTGGTCGCCTAATTGTACCCTCAGGTAGCTGGCGGCAGAGTAAGCGTATTCGCCGGGATCGACAAAAGTGTGAAGTTGAAAGTTTTCTATGTTAAACGGTAGTTCCATGAAACACCTCGGGATTTTGACGTCAGAGATAAGTAGAACATTTGCTTTCCATTGTGACCATTTTGATTTTAGGTATTCATTTAACGGCTCGTCCCAGCCGATGCTAGCACGGCAGATGTCCTGAATTAGGATTTTAAGGCCTATAGTGTGGCACAATAAGAATCCAAGCGGGTCGATTATCGACAGAAGTACCTGAAGGCATTCCGTTTTGGTTGGTACGGCATCTTCGCTAAAAACGTCCCTGCGTAGGCGTGCAAATTTGAAATTATATTTAAAAACGTCTGATTTTGGGTCCCAGTGCATGCCAAGAACTTTTTCGGTGGAGCCCGACTGTTTTACATTTTGGCACGTTTTTGAAAGCTCAGCGAGATTATTTAAAGCTTCAGTAGTGTTGGACGCGCAGTTTCTTATGTAAAATCCTGTAGCGGCATGGATTTGATAAACTCGTTTTGCTAACATTGTTGCATCGTGTTCAGTATCCTTACTATCAATAAGGTCATCGACGTAATGGTGATTTTGGATTGAATTGGCAGCGCGTAGAAATTGGGTTTTAAATTCTTAAGAATTCGTGGCACGAACAGATTGGGCAATGCATGGAGCACAGCTTATTTCAAACGTTAGGGCTTTCATCACATAAGTGCTCGATTCGCTCATGTTGTCATTTTTGTGTCACCACAGGAATCTCTGAGTGTGCATATCGCTTTCTCTTACATTAATTCTGTGGAACATCTCAGCTATATCACCGCATATCGCAGTGTGTCGTCCCTTACGGATTTCTTCTGAAGGCACATTAGCCTGCGATAGGCATTGTCATAGCTCTCAGGTAATTAATCATCGGGATTTTTCCATAGCAAGCCGACTTCATAATGTCCTTTTTCTTTTTTACATGTAGACTTGAGCGTCTCCAAGGCGGCATTATCGTCTGCTGCTAGCAATACGGACGATTTTGAAGATTCTATATTCACCAAAACACTATACGAATACAATAATTCAATTCATTCTACCACTGGTAAAAAACCGATTGACATATTTTTTAATAAAAACTTTAATAGTGACCCAGGAAAAACAATTTTGGAAAAACAAGAAATAATAAATCGCTTGACTGAAAAACAGAGACAAGACCTGGACTACCATAACAAAAATAGACAAGCACTCAAAACTTATTTACCAGGAGAAAACATTTTCGTTAAAGTCAATAGGAGATTGGGTTCAAAATTAACCCCAAAATATAAAAAAGAAATAGTCAAAGAAGACCGAAATACAACTGCATTGACAATGTCAGGCAGAATTGTTTATAAAAGTAACATTAAAAGACAATAACTTACTTTTTCAGATTATTCTTATTCTACGCACTGACGGAAATCCAAATCATGGATTACACGTCCTCCTACGTTGTCACCACAAATAAGGGTAGAGAAAAAATTAAGCAGGGAAACTTCACTATTAATAATCCAATAGATCTGGGACAATACGCAACATCCATAGCCAACACCCACACCTTTATCCAACAAAACATCCCAAATAACCATAACCTATACCCTATCCTCAATCATGAACTTACCCAAGTTAACAATATCCTAGAAAATCTAACACCCATAACAAGAAATAAAAGAGCCATAAACGCTGTGGAGACAATTTGGAACTACGTCGCAGGATCTCCGGATCATGACGTCTTTGAAATAATAGCTAATAACGTTTACGAATTAAATAAAAATAACAATAAACAATTTTATGTAAATGAAGCTTTCAATAAAATAATAAACAACTTAACCGAAATTGTTAATAGAATGTCAAATTTTGTAAGAAAGAATGTTTACTTAGAAAATGAAATAGTTATTAATTTACAAAATAGAATAAGACTAGTTAAAGAAGAGTTAATAAATATTGAAAATGGAATAGAATGGGCAAAAATTGGAATTGTAAATCCACTAATACTAAACAAAAAAGAAATCGAAGTAGCCATGAAAAAAATCGAAGAAGAACACATTCCTTTTGTAAATCCAGAAGAGGCACTTCAATTTGCCAAAGTATCAGTTTTGCATAACAATAATAATTATATTAAAATATTTTATATGGTTAAAGTACCATTGACAAAAAAGAAATGTATGAAAATGTAATTTTAAGACCAGTAAAAAAGAAAAAATATGTAATCGAACTTGAATTCCTAGAAATTTAAAAAAATGAAAAAACAATTTATGCTATTAAAGAAAAATGGGAAAAATATAACGACATTATAATTTGTAAAGAAAATCAAATAATTGACATAACAAGTAATACTTGTATCCCTAATATTATTAATAATAGAAACTCTTCTTGTGTAACGAGCAATAATCATCACATTTCACCAATTGAAGAAATTGATTCTGGTGTGATCTTACTAAATGGTTATAATGAATCCATTTACATAGATGAAACATATCGATCTTTATCTGGAACCTTTCTCATTAAATTTCATAACAGTACCATAAAAGCTAACAATAGAACTTTCAGTAATATAGAAGCTTCTCCTCTGGAAATGATACCCGCATTACTACAGCCAACTCCTCTCGAAATTGACCATATCAATCTCATATCGCTTGAAGCTCTAAACGAACTTCAAATCAACAACACTGAGACAATCTCAACTATCCAAAAAAATCTAGAAATCGGAGGTTGGTCAATATCCACGATACTTTGTCTAATAATCATATTAATTGCGTGTCTGAGTTTTTTCTTCAAACGCACCGGAAAGATAGTAATTTGGGAAACCCAAAACCCACTCACTAGTAGCGAGTTAACCCCGAACATACTCAGTTTACAAACTATTTGCGATTCTCAAAACCCAAGAGAGCTTGAAGCTCCAGTCGAACCTCCTAGATTGAACAATACTTCAATAAAGTTCAATTCCCCCTGTCGCATTTCAATTGCTGACACATTTAAAAGTTAATAATTAACACATTTCCGTTGTTACAGTTTATAATTATTTTACTTCAATAAAATTCAATCCCCCCTGTCGCAATTCAATTGCTGACACATTTTCATTTAAATTTAAATTCACAAATTTACTTAAAGTGCTGACGACATGAATGCAGCTGGAACAGCTCACGTTGCAGCCAAGGTGATGATTACTGTTCGATAGCTATTTATAAGTTATTATATTAAGTATTTCTTTGATTAGTAAATAGTAGTAAGTAATAAGTAATAAGAAAGCCGAGTAAGAAGACATAATCTTCCGGCAAGTAAAATAAATAAATATATTAAATTAAATTGAATTAATAAATATAATCCTTTTTTTTATAAAATAAAGAATTTATTTACTTACATAAGAATAATTTAAAAAAGTTTAATTCTTATAAAAATCTAGTGACTCTTAAATTCATTAAACTTAAAAAAAAAAAAATATATATATATATACAACTAATTGTATAAGTAAATATAATATCTATATCAACATAGAATAAGAAATACAAAAAGAGCTTAAAACACTTATCCACTAACATTAGGCAATAAGAAATTTTATATAAAATACACAATAGTCTTAAATATTTCTATTGAACTTTTATTTTTAATAATACACAAAACCAAAAAGGGTGAGGGTGTAATGTATGTGCACTTATGCGCAATACTGTTATAGCAAGTATATGCTCGTATACATATGAGAAAGACTGTATGTAACACAAAACCATTAATACAAATTGTTCAATAAAAACTAAGTAAAAGAAATTTATGTGTAGTCAGCAAAAAATGAAAGTTAAATGTTTAAGAATATTTTTTTTCTTTAACCATGAGAATTTGGATTGTAACCAAATATGATTTTTGTTTATAAATTATTTTTCAGCAATATTGTATCAATTCTTTTAATTTAATGAAAATGCTGACCACTAGAAAATTTTGGTCCAATAAAATCAGAATTAATTTAGAAACTGAATAAATCACTTCTCTTTTGATTCTCAAAAAAGGCATTTTAATGCTCGGATAATGCGGCAGCAGTGCTAAAAAAATACTGAAACTTTAGGGAACCAATTCTTTTAAACATTTATATATATACACATTACATGAAAATATGCTGGAAACATTTAATAAATTTAATTATTGCATAAAATTCACAATAGAAATAGAACGCAATTTTAAACTTCCCTATTGGGATACGTTAGTAATAAGGAGAGATAATAAACTAACAGCTTCCAGAAGAATTATTAATTTTTATTCCAAACACAACAAAAGAATAAATAACAATTCAGGCCAAAATTTGATAGAAAAAGTATTTAAGATAAGTGATAAGGAATTTCACAAGATAAATAAAGATAAAGTTATAAAGATACTAACCGATAATTATTTTTAAATACAATTAGTAAAGAGTTTTTTTTAAACAAGTTAGGTACGGAAGAGCAAGTAATACAAGAAGTGTGACGGAAACAAAAGTTTACAAGTATTTTATTTATGTACCAGAAATTGCAGAAACGATAGAAATATCAAAAACTTTTGATTCGGAAAGATATAAAATGGCTTCGAAACTTACAAAAATGGGACATGTCTTATGTAGTATACAAAATACCTTGCAATGGTAATGATAGTGAAGATTGTAATAAAGTATGTGTAGATACAACAAAGAATAAACTTAAAACTAGAATAGCTAGACATAAATGTGATCAAAGATATAGAGACGTTAATAATACACAAAAACCTGCATTATCTTCCCATTGTGCCAGTCTAAATCATCATCCTAATTCTAAAGATGCATCAGTTTTAAATATAGAAAATAATTATAAACGTACCTACGTTATGTTAGAGATGTTACAATTAATTAAAGTTCCAACAACAACAAAAAAATAATATGTAAGGCTGATACTGATAACGTTGCGCAGAGTTATAGACATTTAGTGCATAAAAAATAGTGTAACGTTTACTAACGTATCTAACTTAATTGCTTGTAACATTTTTTTCAAGTAAAATTTATATGTTTGTATATGTAGTATATTGTTTTTTGTATATTTAAAATTTTTTGAAATTTTAAAAATTTGAATGTATTTTGAGTATTGAAATTTTATATGTATGTATGTTTATGTTAACATGTTTGAATTTTTTGTCTTTGTTTTTAAAAAAATTTTTGAATTAGTTTGCAAATTTTTTCAAATGAATTTATAATTTGTATTTGACAACACACAATTTTAATAATTTTGTTTCCTGTTTCCTTAAGATGCCACCCAACGGTGGTGCGAAATATTGAAAAAATAAATAAAAAAAGCAATATTTTTATTCTAAAACCTGATCTAGTGCTTAATGAATAAGAAAAGAATATAAAAATATTACCTTAACACTTAAATCTACATTTAATAAGCACCGAATATTTTTATAAAAGTTTAAAATAAAAATAACCGATATTGTATTTGATTACCGACTTACGTTCAATCGCACTAATATTTTTGAACATCAAGTTTTTGTAAAATGGGAAGTATTAAAAAAAAAACAATCAAAACAAACAATTGATGAAAAAAATATTTACTTGTAATTATTTAGCTATTAGACCAAGTATATTTGATATGGCTATATTGATCTTTCGTAATTAGTATCGTACATATTGCTGTTCTTATGTAACAAGTTCAGATTGACTCTTAATTTTTTTTCAACATTGCTTCCGAAATCATATTATTGTTTACATTCAGAATACAAGAAGAATAATTTTAAAATTCATATTTCGACTCAGGTATGCTATAGATTCACTAAGGCCAATAACAAACTGATGTTCGAGATTTTTCATTAAAAATTTCTAAATGGGATGTCAGCTTCTTGATATCTTTTATACAAATATTTTGTGAAGTTACCTGATTCAAAAGTCAGTTGTTTTTCAGGCATTCTTAACATTGCGGCATTTAAAACAGTTGGATCAGATCTGCCTTTTGAGTTAAATGCATACACAGATATAGTATAAAGTCCGCCAGGCGACAGGGTTGAAACAGTAAACTTCGGATTATTTGAAGTTATATTTGCCTTGATTTCCTAAAACAAAAGTTTAAATATTAGCTTAAAATCTTAATAGTTAAAAATCCTAAAATAACTCTTAAATGAAAGGAACAATAATTAAAATTAAACCACGGGAATATTAAATTAAATTGCTTAAACATAAAAAATATTTGATTTTTCCCTAAACAATAAAGTAAAAACAAAAATCAAAGTTTTAGTAAAGACACCAATAATCAAAAAATAATTTTATTTTTCTTTATCCGCTGTATACGGCAGACTTTTTTCTGCTCTTTTACAAAAAAAAAAAAACAAAAACAAAAAATTATGTATAGAGAAACAACCATACTTTTTGTTTTATGCACGGGCACTTGCATATTTATAATCAAAATTTAACAACGGGAATATTAAATTAATTGAACCTTAAAAATATCCGATCAATATTACAAAATTAACCGATATTAATTATTGAGGGTGAACGGAATTCTCAATGGCCATTTCGCTACCACTTACTTAGCTCTTCAGGAAACTTCTCACTTCTTAATTTACTTGTTTCGGCGTCAAGGTAATTTCTAGTATACCTTCGAAGCTAACATCGAAGTATTAAGTTGTGTATAAACAGTGCTCCACCTCCTGGATGGGGATTAAATATGATGCCTCCCCACCAAAGAAAAAGTGAATACTGGCAAAAAATAATAGAAATTGATTTTCCAGTTTTATGTTTTTCTCCAGTAAACAATAGAGATAACCCAAAGTGCATTATAATTAAAAGTACAAATGCGGAAAAACCACTTAATACACTTAATATTTTCTTGTTCAGTAAAGCTTTGAATGGTTTGATTTCGGAGAGCCATAGAAATATGACTAAATTTACACGTGATGGAAATCTACTTATTTTAACTACCACAAAATTATCCAATATTTGTGATGTTACATGCTTATACCACGACAAACTAATTACCTTGAAAGGAGTTATTAACTGTCCGGAACTAAAAAATTTAACGGAAAGAGAAATAGTTACTGGTTTATCGGATCAACATGTCACTAAGGGAAAAAATAAAAAAAAACTAGTAGATGGTAAGGTTGAAAACTCTTCACTTTATATACTATCATATACATATACGTTACCCAATGAAGTTCAAACTCTACCGAAACCAATGCAATGCAAATCTGGTTTCCGTATTGGCTACACAAAGAAAATATGTAGCGGGGTTCCCATGTGTAACACATGCTCCACACCACTGCATGAAGTTGAAATTCCCTGTAAATCAATAAAATGCATAAACTGCAATTATCAACACAAATCTACGAACAAACAATGCCCAACATATTAAAAAAAAAAAAAAACAAGAAATCATCAAACTCTCAACTATAAATAGAATGTCAATCCCTGATGCAACAAAATATGTAAATGAAACCTTCTCTCCGGATCACTTTAGTAAAAATATACCAATTAAACATTTACCAGCAACTTTTGAACAAAAAAATGCAGAACAAGAAAAAGAAATTGAAAAAAACTAAGGTAATAAACCAAATAAATATCCAGTAAAATTCTTAAAATAAACCATCGTGCTCATCTCACACCAATCCAAACATTTTACAAGAACAAAATTTAAATACAAAAACCAACAAACAACTCCAAGCAGTTCTGTACAACACAAAAACGAACGACATTCAAATGGAGTCATAAATAGTTAAAGTTTCTTGCAGTAAAAAGTGCTAATTGTCTCTTATAATATGAAAATCCTCCAGTAATATTTTCCACTGAAGGATTTTCATAGTAGTAGTCCATGTAGCATTAACATGCATACACAAACATACATACCAGAGAATAAAAATATAAAAGTAAACAAAAGAAATATGAATAAAAAAAGTATGACTTGCATTTCAAGTGATTGATGTCAATTGATATGGGTCACTAGAATCCATGGTGAAATTAATATATGACATTGCACTTTGTAATAAGTAGATTATAAGCAATTTTGTAAACGAACAATTTTAAGTAGGGCAATTATTTAACACAGAGTAGAAAAAAATAACCTAGAATAAGCGAAAATAGAATAAGAAAGCACAAAATTAAAATAGTATATAAGCTGATACAAAATTTAAATAAAATCAGAAATAATTCCAACTCTAAAAACAGTTGTTCTTATTTTCTCAAGAAAACTTCGGCAATTAATTTTGCCATACTTAAGACCCGACTAGGAATTTAGCACAAAAGAAACACAACTACATTACATGGCGATCTTGCGGACAAGCCTATAGATGTAATCCTGCAGACATAACTATATTTTTCACATATTTTTTTCCTCCCTCTATTTTTACTTAATTCAAATAAATATATAGATGAAATAGAGACCACAAAACAAGGATTGACCAACTTTTCAAGAAATGGGAAAGGTTGCTAGAAAAAAAGTACATACCTCAACCTATTGTCCCAGCTGAAGAAGAGGTCCCGAAAAACGCCGCAAGTTTGAGAAAAATTCTGATTAAGGAATACCTAAAACGCCTGCAGAAAACTAAGATACCTAATGTAGAAACCCCTAAAAGGAAGACAACACGGGCTATACAACAAAAGAAAAGAGGCGGCGAAGTAGTAAAGGGACGAAAACTAGTCGCTAAGGCTTACCGTAGATTCCACTTAACCGGCAACAAGGTAGAAAACTCCAAACTATTAAATGAAATCCGATCAATAAGGAAAACGACATAGAGAATATTTTCTTCCTTTTTATTATGTCAAATAGTTAATTTAAAAAATATACATAATAGTAAAATAAAATAAAGGCTACATAGGGTTTTAATCTAGTTACATTTCAGCATGGGTGGATGGTTTTCAAAAGAAGCCGTCATTGTAAATGAAAATAAAAAAGGAGTTCTGACAGTGACTCAAGATCATATGTAACAGATAATTTTGATCCTTCTAGTTTTTCTGCTGTTGGGAAAACTAAACGAATATTATAAGGATTATATGAAGAAGAAAGCGCTTAAATTTAAAAACACAGTAGAAAATGTTTAACATATGGATAGATTAATAAGTATTTTTAACAATTAAAAGAAGAGCCCCAATAGAAATTATACAAAATGTTAAATAATAAATGTTTTAAAAACAGTAGAGGAATTAAAATCCATTGCATTAAGGAATGAGGGATACGTCCTAGAAGATATTAATGAGATTGAAAGGAAAATTTTGAGCTATTTTAAAACAAAAGAAGGTGGAAACATGGCATCGTTTAGCATTCTTGTCGCGTCCAAAATAGCACCAGAGTTTAATGGTGACATCAGACAAATGAGTAACTTTATAGGGATAATAGAATTCTATGCTAAAACGCTTTAGGATAAAACAGAGATTAGTAAACTAATTAAATTTGTTCTAGCTACCAATATAACAGACAAAGTAAGGAATAAGTTAATTTCAGAAGAAACACCAAATACTCTTGAAACTTTCAAACGCATTCTTAGGAAAATATTTTCACAATTTAATTTGCAAATCAAACCCTTATCCCATTACAACATTCCGCATAAAAAATGGAATTTACGGATAGTAAACAAAAGTCTTGACGGGAAAAATTAATAAAATTGCTGAGTATAGATACAGTTGATTCTACAGCTAGGAAAACAATAGAAAAGATATGTAGGGAATTTCAAAATATTTTTCATTTGGAAGGAGATCACTGCAAACTATATACAATATCCCAGCTTACACTCGAAATTATAGACTACCACAGTCACAGCAAAAAGAAATCAAAACACAAGTCCATAAATTAATAAAAGACGACTTAATTGAACCATCTGTCAGTCCTTATAATTCTGCATTACTTTTAGTTCCAAAGAAAAATTATAAAAATGAAAAGAAATGAAGACTAGTTGTCGACTACCGTCAGTTGAATAAGAAATTGGTTAACGACAAATTTCCGATAACATAATTAAATGATATGTTGGATAAGATTGGAAGAGCAAAATATTTTTGAACATTAGATCTGACAAGTTCTTTTCATCAAATAGAATTAGAACCCACATCCCGACCACTTACTGCATCCTCCACAAACAATGAGCACTACCAATTTAAAAGACTGCCATTTGGTCTCAAAATATCTTCTAATAGTTTTCAAGGATGCTAACTATAGCATTAACAAAGGTTTTTCAAAAGTTAAGGAGTCACAACCTCAAATTAAATCCGAATAAATGCAATTTTTTGAAACAATTAGTACGATTCACTAACCTTAAACAATACGACAATTGTTATATTAGTCATAATTTTCTGTTGTTTGCAGTAACGATTATGTTATTCACTAACTTTATTTTAACAATATAAGACATTTTTAATTTTTTTATAAGACAAATTGAAATTGAGTGGCATCTCCGTCAGCAAATATACGAAAAACACGAAAGAGAAGAATAAAAACATTTGAATTCAATTGACATTTCTTTAATGTCAATTTACACACATGAATACGTGTGATCTATAATGCATATATGGAGTTTGACATTAAGAAAAGCATAATAATTGTTTTCGTTGAAGAGTTGCGGTCAAAAAGTATGCTTATCTGTAAATTTTTTTATAACAATATATTTATTTTTAAAATAAATTTTTAATGCTCTTAGCTAAACTTAATAGAACAATAATATTAAATTTAATTAAATTGAAAGCAAACTGTATTTATTTTATTTACATATTTATTTTGTATTCGAATATGTATTTATTTTCTACGTTTATGTTTATATGTATGTATGTATATATGTATAAATGTACATACACATGTTGTAGGTCGCTCGTTTCGTCGACAAATTTAACAACGCAAAAGTTATAGTCGCTTTTTTAACTATGAGCAACTCGCTAACTATAACAAATGGTTTTAAACAACAACGAGCATCGTTAAAAGTATTACTAAGTAGCAAAATCGACGATTTTGTTGTTAAGTCAATTAATCCAAGCAATAGTTGTTAAAAAAGAGTAGTGAATCGCTCTACAGAATCAGTTTATCTAGGACATCTTATTACAGATAAAGGAATAATGACTGACCCAAATAAGAGTAAGGTACTTGAAACCTACCCAATCCCGAAAAACGCAGACGACACAAGAAGGTTTCTAGCTTTCTGCAATTACTATAGACGTTTCGTTAAAAATTTTGCTCAAATAGCTAAACCTCTCAATAAATTACTCGTATGCTAATATCATGAAACTCCATATGGCGGACACGCTAGAGTACATAGAACAGCCTTTAGAATAAAACAGAAATACATATGGAAAAATATGTATAAGATGGTTAAAGACTTATTCATTCTTGTAAAAGAAATAAAATTATTAGACATGCAAAGGCACCATTTCAGATTACGCACACACATACAAGACCATTTCAGGTAATACAATTAGACAATGTAGGTCCATATCAAACGGATTTAGATATATATTAACCGCGCAATGTGAACTAACAAAGTATATTGACGCCTTCCCAGTAAAAACTAAAGAAGCATCGGAAATGGGTAGAATATTAGTATATTAAAATATGGAAGTTTAAACATTATAAGGACAGACAGAGGAACTGAATTTGTCAATGAACTTTTTGAAAAAATTAAAAAAAAAAAATAAAAAATTAAAAAATTATACATGTAACTCCTACCGCTTACCATCATAAATTTTTAATTGAATATATGCGTACTTTCACGGAGCAATACAATTGGAATGAATGGATTCCATATTATACATTCGCGTATAATACCACTCCCCATACATCCACACATTTTACCCCGTTTGAACTGGTACATGGTATATTTGGCATTGCCAACCGAACCCATGCCAGATGATAAATTATGTAATAGATTAAAAAATAAAATTAAAACAAGCACATGAAACGACAAACAAAAACTTATTGAAATACAAAATAAAGCAAAACATTACTAAAGATAAGAATACTAATTTTATTAATATAAAAATAGGAGATAAATTATTTTTAAGAAAGGAAAACGCAAAGAAAAGGGAAAACCAATCCATTGGTTCTTTAAAAGTAATAAACACAGAAAATGTGAATACCACTATTTTAAAAGATAACAAACCAATAACAATACAAAAAAATAGATTAAAAATATTTTAAATATTATTAATTTATGTTAGTTGTAACTTGATATATGTACACAAAAAAAAAAAAAAAAATATATATATATATATATATATATATATTTATATATTAAAAAAATACTGTATATTTTTTTCTTTTAAACGGTAGGGGTGTAGTGCATGTAGTATAAATATGCATACACCAACATACATACATACATAAAAATAAAAATATAAAAGTAAACAAAACAAATATAAATAAGAAAAGTATGACTTGCATTTCAAGTTACTGATGTCAGCTGATGTGGGTCACTAGAATGCATGGTAAAATTAATATATGACATTGCACTTTGTAATAAGTAGATTATAAGCAATTTTGTAAACGAATAATTTTAAATAGGGCAATTTATTATCACAGAGTAGAAAAAAAGAATAACATAGAATAAGCGAAAATAGAATAAGAAAGCACAAAATTAAAATAGTATATAAGCTGATACAGAATTTAAATAAAATCAAAAATAAGTCCGACTCTGAAAACTGTTGTTCTTATTTTCTCAAGAAAACTTCAGCAATTAATTTTGCCATACTTTAGAGCCGACTAAGATTCTAAGGCTCTTAAATAAATTAAGAATCCTATAGGAATTTAACACAAAAAAATACAACTACATTACATATAAATGGTTATAGAAACAATTTTTCAATTTGCAATTACTTAACTAAAAATATAACTTTGACATTATCGTACTGCAAGAAGCTCATATAGCAGCAAATATAAAAGAAAAGTCTTTGAGATACTACAAGTCATATTTCAAGTAGACAGGATACGGCCTTTTTAGTTAAAAATAGTATCCCACACAAATCCTCTACAGCTAGTGTTTTCGGTAACTTCCAAATATCATCACTTGAAAACAACCTAAATTTAAATTACCTTGTACAGAATGTGCACATACCACCCAGCGAAAAAATCACATCAGCAGCAACATAATAGTGGAGATTTCAATGGTTGGACCGGAGAAAATACTCATTTCTCCACACACCACACGTTCACAGCAAAAAACTATCTTGGAATATAGATAACGACCAGCACAGTATTGACCACAATCCAATGATAATTCGATCTGAACAAATAATTAATAATTTCGCTAAGTTTACCCCAAAATTTAAAACGAATAGGGGTAATTGGCCCTTTTTTTTAAGCAAACTGAATGAAGAAACCTCAAAAAGACAAATATCGCCCAATATCAACAAAGAGGCTATTTTAATAACCAAATCAATACTCTCAGCTGGAAATAAAAGCATCCCTGTCAGTCACCCACACAAAAGAACACATCATACTTTTTGGTGAAATAAAGAATTGGGCATGTACGGGAAGAAAAGATGAAATTGTGGAAAAAAGTCCAACCACTTTTGGAAATTATTATTTCATACACAAAGCTTAATGCACTTTTTAGGAATAAGATTAAAGAAGCGAAAACCAAAGCTTATAAAGAATTTACAACAAATATATACCCAGCAACTCCAATACAACAGATATGGGAAACTATTAGAGCTTTTTCGGATAAACCCGTAAAAGCACGTTACATTCATGCTTTAAAGAAAACAGATAGTACACTTAAAAGTGAAACACAAGATATTGTCGACCTATTTGCCAAAATTTTGCTATAAAATCGTCTGATGATAATTTCATGTAAACTTTCTCAGTTGCAAAAATAACGCAATAAGTTTTGTATATAAGCCAATGATACTCACAAAATCCAGCATAGAGATAGAAAAACCATTTACATATTTTGAATTTAAGCTTAAAAAACAAAGGACAACAGCCCAGGTGCTGATAAAATTTCATATTCAATGATCAAGAATTCGTCATCTGTTTTTAAATCGCGTATTATAAACCCTTTTTATCATATATTCTTAAGTGGTGTTATACCACATAATTGGAAAAAAGCCGAAATCACTTGTATACATAAACCAAACAAAAGCAAATATGAATGTAATTCATATCTACCTATATCGTTACTTTCATGTCTAAGCAAGGTATTAGAAAAAATGTGTAACAATTAACGTACTTGAAACAAAATACTAAAAAGGTGTTTGTACTGACTGACGGTAGCGGTAGCATGCAAATTATTCCGGCTTCTATCTCGTCGGCTATCGGTAGGGTTCGGAGCTACTTGTTGCCAGTAATTAATGTTTATAACTAAAGACGCATCTATTTTATTTGTGCATGCTATCCTATATAGTGGACTAGAACGTACGAAGAAATAAAGCGGAAATTAAGGTTATCAGAAAAAAATTGCGGATTCATTAAAATACATCGTTAAATAATTTCGTGTGTAGATGTTTACACGTATTTTTCCCCACCCAACCGTGATCATGAGGTAGAAAGCAGCAGGAATGTTCATGATGCCGTATACAAATAAACTATCCGGACAATTAGCAGAAATAAAAAGAAAAACATATAGAATTTCATTTTATTAATCAATTCACAACGTTTATTAAAATAATCTCTTAACATTTTAAACTTAAGACTTTTTCAACTAGCAAAAAATTCACTATTAGTAAATTGGTTCATTGTAAATAAAAAAACTATTAATTTAAATAAGCAAAGAAATTAACGCGCAGTACAAAAATCAATATGATGTTTCTGAAAATAAATAAATGTTTAAAGTATATCCAGTTCGGATAATAACATAATAAAAATTATTTTTTTAAATGTAGTATTATACATAAATATACGTTTTACTTATTTCTGTTTTATTCACAAAAGTTCATAATGCTCTACCAATTCTGGGGTTGAAACATTAGACGATTATGTTCGAGACTCTTACTTATTCTCTGAACCACCGACGTAATGTAAAATTTGTAATAATTACAGCTATAGTTACAACGTATAATTGTAATAAAAATGTATATGTAAGACTGTAAACATACGTATGAAGTAAATGTAAAATGATTCACGCCGTTATATTATAAATCTTTCTTTTCAATTACATTAATTCTGAAAACCGAAGCCAAAAAAAAAAATACAATAGCATAAACTTATTAAACATCAAAATATAACTATACAAAAAATTATTGTTAAATAAATTATTTTTTTGTTGTTTATTGATTCTTTTCTATTATTTTTTAATTCTAAAAAAACACTAGTGGCTTATTAAATCGAAAAAAAATTTAATAAAGATTATTTAATTAATAAAGAGTAAAAAAACCAACACGGGCGACAAAAACTATGAGGGTTTGAACCCACGACCTTCCAATAGCGAAACACCGTCGCGCACGCTACACCGTCGAGGTCTTTGGATTATTGACATAATTTATTAGGCGGATCATATTATTATTTACGAAAAGCGAAGTTGACAGAAAAAGGAATCATGAAAAGCAAAAATCAACGCTACTCATTTTTCATGAAATTCTATCCCTAATCCAATTCTGTTATTTTTGCTTCTTTAGCATCTCTCCATTCACTTAATATTTAGCTTGAGAATTTAACATAATTTGAGAAAAACGATTGATGATGATCTTTTAACACAAATTTAATAATAGAAATAAAATTAATAAATACAACTTACAGCATGAAAATAGAATCCCTCGTCGAAAGATCTTTCGCTGGGCTTCGTACTGATGATCGTGGATGGTAAAGAATATAGTTTTTTTTATTAAAACTTTTAATTATATTTTAATTTTTTGTTTTTTTTCTCCTGTTTAATTTAGTTATTATTATTTTTTTTTCGCTTGTGTTATTGCGTTAGAATCACTTTAGATAATAATTGGTTTTCAGTTTGGTTCACTATGAGTATATATGTATGTTTATGATCTTTTTTTTCATTTTTATTTTATACCTACATTAATATATACAATTTTTAAAAATTTTTTTCCTATTTTCTCTACCTTTTGATTTTTGCACTGAACATAAAGAAAGGAAACGAACTTTAATTTAATTAATTTGCCAAAAATAATTTAATATTGTAGTATATTAGTACATTGTGTGTACTTATGTTTAGTTTTAATTTGATATTTCATTATAATGATTTAAAAAAAAATACCATTGTCTTCTTTACTTTTGTTTTATGACATTTAATAACTTTAAACTTATTATTTTTCTTCTGTGCCTTTCCTCAGATTTGATCTTAATATAAAGTCTTTAACTTGTTATACGGACAGTTTTCGTTGACGGGTTTTTGCTGAGGGTTTCCCGTGCCCAATAAAAAAAAATAAATCTATCAAATGTCTTCAAGGTGACGTATTAACCCAAAATTATTATCCTGCTTGGATGTTGCTTGACGTAACCTCTAGTAAAACTTTCCTGGAATTTAATTAAAAATATTCCTTTTACATGTTACAGTAAATCGTATGTAGTTATTTTATCTTATATGCGAATTATATTATAATTCTTGTTGTTTGCGTTCTGCCCACTGATTTTTTTTTCTTTATGTATTTAATTTACTTTTCTCGGCTGAATTATATTTTTCCCTTTCTATGAAAAAGGCTCTGTCCCAGGTAAAATGGTTAAAGCGTGATTCGATCCGGAAAGAAAAGAAATTTGCATGTGTTTCGCGATATTTATGCCCTGATCACTAAGCAAAAATTCTGGAAAACATACGCTAATTCAGCAATTGTTTTCTTTTCCTTTATTTGCTTATTTTCTTTTATACGATTTTACTATAAAATATACTGTTCTACCACAGAGTCGTATTATCAAAAGAATCGACTACTGGCAGTTAAAAAAAAACTATATTCAAAATATAATTTAAATCATGTTGTTATAAGCGCCCCTACAAACCCCCCTGTCACAATCAGGTTTGAGGCTCCAAAAGACTTAAAGCTGATACCGCTTGAAAGCAACGGAACTAATCGCAGAAACTACAAATCATTGGCGTATATCCTTTGCGTGGTATACTCCGATAAAACGTCCATTAAGGTCTTCTAATTCATAGTAGCAGTTTCCCGTTTTTTTTTCGAATACGCGCCTTTACAAAAGGCGGGGCTAGTTTTGCATTAAAACCTTTTTCAAAACTGCTTTGACGAAAGTTGCGTCTTAATACCTCCTGTCCTATTACATAACTTACCTCAAGAGTTCGCAAATTATAGGCTTTTTCGTTTCTATTCTGCTGTTGTCTCATATGTTTCAAAGCCCGATTTCTAATAATATCAAAAAAGTCTTCCCTATTAAATTTGACAGCTCTGTCGTCCAGCATTTCTTATTTCCGCAGGAGATCATAGGTCTTACCATTAGTAATCATATGTTGTCCGAATGCCATGTAATAAGGAGAAGTCCCTATCGAAGCATGCACTGATGATCGTAATGAACAACTAATGCTACTGAGGTACTCATCCCAGTTACTTTGGTCGTATTTGATATATGTCCTGATTGCAGATAGAACTGAGCGATTGACGCGCTCAGATGCATTAGCCTGGGGCGAATGTACTGCGGTATAAACATGGCTAATACCATAGTCATGTAGCATTTTATTAAAGTATATTGATCTAAATTGTGCTCCATTATCGGACACGATTGACTCTGGAGTGCCAAATGTGTGAAAAAGGTCTTCTTCTAGATATTTTGTAATAACCTCCGCTTTAAACTTTTTAACTGCTTTCAAGAAACAAAATTTTGAAAAGGTATCCAGAACGATAAAAATCCCCACGTTCCCTAATTTCGATCTTGGGTATGGCCCAAGAAAGTCCACGTATAGTTTCTGGAAAAATCTATGGCTGCTACTATTCTTTCCCATAGGTGGTCGTGTGACAAAGTTTGGATACTTAAAGCCCTTGCAAACATCACAGGAATTGATGTATTCCCTCACATTATTTACTAAATTCGGCCAAAAATTAAATCTTCGAATGCGGTCTAATGTTTTCGTAATGTCACCATGAGATGATAAATGGCTATCATGTGCCCTTTTAAGCACCTCACCAACTAAATCTTTAGGTATCCAAAGTTTCCATGCTAGATCATCCTGCACTTGTTCCCCAGAACAGTGCTCCGTCCGTCTGTATAAGTAACCGTCAATGATTTTAATGTCTGGAGTTTTATCCAAATTTACCCTAACTCTGTTCAATAGATCTAAGTAGTCTGTACTTTAAAATTTTTCATCTAGTCCAGACGGACTATAGCTATTAATTTCAGAGAGGTCTTCGGTATTAGTACGCGAAAGCGCATCAGGAACCACATTTTGACTACCTTTCCTATGCTCGATTTTAAAATTAAACCCTTGAAGTTTCAAGGCCCATTTTGCCAGCCGTGAATTGAGATCAGTTTGGGACATGAGCCACTTAAGTGATGCATGATCAGTAACCACCGTGAGCTCATGACCTTCAACATAAGCTCTAAACTTTTTAATGCTTAACATTACTGCTAAACATTCTTGTCCGGTAACTGAATAATTGCGTTGGGCTTGGTTGAGCTTCTTTGACATAAATGCAACAGGAAACTCTTCGCCGTCCGCCGTCTTTTGTACCAAAACACTTCCTATTCCAGTATGGCTTTTATCGCAATGAATGAAGAAAGGCTTTAAAAAGTCAGGGCTATGCAATACTGGGGCATTAGTCAAGATGCGCTTTAATTCCTCGAAGGATTTTTGAGCATCTTCGCTCCAAACGAACTTCCTACTTGCTTTCAATAAATCTTTTAAAGGCGTAGTTACCGCAGCGTAGTTCCTAATAAACTTTCGGTACCAACCGGATAAACCCAGAAATCGTCTGACTTACTTTACAGACCTCGGGATCGGAAATTCAAGTATAGCGACTATTTTGTCCGGGTCCGTCCGAATAACCCCCTTTCCCACTATATGTTCAAGGTATCGGACTTCTCGCACTCAAAATTTCGATTTTTCAACATTTATTGTTAATCCTGCAAAACGAATTCGATCAGAAACCTCGCGTAACACATCAGTATGCCTATCAAATGTATCTGACACTATTAACAAATCGTCTAGATAGACAAACACTTCCGTTTTTAAGTTTGCCGGTATCACCTTGTCCATTAACCTTGACATAGTTTGTGGAGCATTACAAAGGCCAAATGGCATAACCTTTTTAACCTTCTTTTTTCATTATACTCAGCTAAGCGTATGTGAAATGGTTTAAAGTATTCTGGCAATCTAAAGATACATCTTTGTGTTGTAAAGTTATAATTGGTCTGTATTTGTATTTATTGCTCTCTTTGGTCTGCGTGCACTTTCAGCGCACTCGATTGGAAGTTTTTTGGTGTATTACAGTGAGCACAATTTGGCTTGTTCGTATTGGCAGCGCCACATCTGTAACAAAAAAATACGTCTGTCCTATAGACAATCCTGGTATCTTTGTCCTACTTTTTGACAGTTCCAACAGGTAAGCGAAATCTCTGAGATCCCTTACTCATCTGCTAGACCACCATCATCCCCCATGACCTCATTTATTTGCCTACGAGGAATAATTGGTTTCAAAAGTTTTTGTCTTCTGCCTATATCTATTAAAAAAAATTCCCGTCTTCGGCAAATGTCACGTAGCTCAGAGACTGATAGTATCTTTCGATTAAGATTATCATACTGAATCTCTGGCAAAAAATTTCTTCGGAGAATTTCCACAAGAACCTCCTCCTGTATAGGCTGAGACAGACGGTCTGAAATTTCCACAACCGATTTATAAAATGAATCAAAACTCTTGTTTACTCTTTGCTTTCGGTCTCGAATCATTTCGCGAATATCAAGATCTGTGCGAGAGTCCTTTTACTGCGCACGCAAAGCGATACAGAAACCAGTCATTGATTGATTTAGATAAATTTATTTACACACATTCCTTTCGAATCCCCCGCGATTTTTACTTTCCAATTATGGATTATAAGTCCTACTCTATCTGGCCTATAAACTGATTCACCAAAGTGAGAAATTTTAATTCCGGTTAAGTTTAAAGGATTGCTAGAAATATCTTGACGTGAATCTCGTCGATTATTACCACTCGGTAAACCCAGTAGTTGCTCCAGCGTCTGTTGTTCGACAGCCGGTAAAGTGTGCATTCGCGAGGCTTCGGTTCTAGCTAAAGCCCCTTGTCTCTGAGCATTTAAACTTAAACGACTGAAATACGCTACTATATTAGTTTCCACCAAATGGGTCAATTGTTTGCTTAGATATGTAAGCATCTCAGGCTGTCGTTCCTCCATAGCAGCTTTCACCGCGCTTTTAATTTGTTCCCCTTCTCTGGATGGTGAACTGCTTGCCAGTGATGTCGAGTTATTATCCGACGTTTGCTCCGCTGATTGCCCTAATTTTTTAGGGTCCGATTCAAAAGCACGCTGTGTCCTTGATCGAGTCATTATAGTGGTAGGGGAAAATTTAAGATTCTGCACAGTAGTGGTTGTGGCCGTAGTCGGCACGGAAAGGTTACCACCGCAAAAAGAACAATTCTTATTATTTTTAGGAATCTTATGTAGACACGATATATGCAGAGGATGACCACAAGGCGGGATGTACATATATTTTGAGTCTACAATATAATCTTTACAATTTACGCAATTCGGTAAATTCATTGTGAAAACTGGACTAATCCCTAGATTGAGAAAATTCTAATAAAAAAAACAATTTTTTTTCGTGCTAGCGCAAAATTAGGAGATCAATTTTAACCAATAAATCCTTATGAAGCATAAATGATTAAAAAAACCTATTATCTATTTTATAGTTGATTATTTCTAATAAATTGGAGAAAAAATATCTCTGTATAATAACTCTTATTCAGAAAAAGAATTCAAAATATATTTCGTTTGTTTATGAAATTAACTAACATTTTTTTTTCTAAACAAAAAAAAAATAAATTAATAAAAATGTTACAAATCAAAAAAAAATCCAACGTTTTTATGATTAATTATTATCATAGGTGCAAAGAAAAAAATAGTATTTGCGACAAATAAAAATTGTTATGTGTGTGATTTCGCCCTGTTGTCGAATAGTTTATAAATGTTCAACAATTGTGTAATAAATCCGGAAAACAAAATGATAAAAAGAAAAAGATTTGGATAAGAAGATACTCTAAATATAGAAAAGGTTGGTTGGTATTTATTCGAATTGACGTAATTATTATTTTGTTGTTTATTGATTCTTTTCTATTTTATTTAATTCAAAAAAAAACATTAGTTGCTTATTAAATCGAAAAAAAAAATTTAATAAAGATTATTTAATTAATAAAGAGTAAAAAAAAAAACTAACACGCGCGACAAAAACTATGAGGGGTTGAACCCCCGACCATCCAATAGCGAAACACCGTCGCGCACGCTACACCGTCGAGGTCTTTGGATTATTGACAAAATTTATTGGGCGGATCATGTTATTATTTACAAAAAGCGAAATTGACAGAAAAAGGAACCATGAAAAGCAAAAATCAATGGTTCTCATTTTTCATGAAATTCTATCTATCCCAACTCCAATACTGTTATTTTTGCTTCTTTAGCATCTCCAGGCTCTGGGATAGCAGACCATCATCAATTTTTTTGCATAAATATTAATGGAACTATTCACCTAATATAATTTGAGAAAAACCATTGATAATAATCTTTTAACACAAATTTAATAATAGAAATAAAATTAATAAATACAACTTACAGCATGAAAATAGAATCCCTCGTCGAAAGATCTTTCGCTGGGCTTCGTACTGATGATCGTGGATGGTATAGAATTTAGGTTTTTTTATTACAATTTTTAATTATATTTTAAGTTTTTGTATTTTTTCTTCACTTGTTAAATTTAGTTATCATTATTTTTTTTCGTTTGTGTTATTGCGTTAGAATCACTTTAGATAATAATAAGTGGTTTTCAGTTTGTTTCACTATGTGTATATAAGTATGTATATGATCTTTTTTTATTTTTATTTTATACCTACATTAATATATACAATTTTTTATTTTTTTTTTCCTACCTATTAATTTTTGCACTGTAACATAAAATTCGGGTAAAGAAAGGAAACGAACATTAATTTAATAAAATTGCCAAAAATAATTTAATATTGTACTATATTAGTACATTGTATGTACTTATGTTTAGTTTTAATTTGATATTTCATTTTAATGATTTAAAAAATAATATTTATTATTAAACACCATTGTCTTCTTTACTTTTGTTTTATGACATTTATTTACTTTAAACTTGTTAAATATGAAAAATTAATTAACAGCTAAATTGACATTAGTAATATCAATTTACATTTTTTTATACCCTTAATATTTACCATATACCCTTAAAGTTACATTGAAAAAATTGTCATTCCTTTTTTTATATTTTAACAATACAACACGTGTTTTGTTTGTAGCAGTAAATTGTTTTATTTTCCCATCAAGTTTTTCAACAGGTTATGGGCCCAGTATTGGCATAATGGAAAAGATAATAAAAATAGAAAAATTAACTTGTAGGGAAAATTACCACAAGTGGAAATTTGCGTGGAACATGCCATGAGGTTGCAGGGCTACTAGAGGGCGGTTCTTGGTACTGAAGAGAAGGCAGAAATCAATGAAAAAGCCACATCAAGGCTGGTGTTGTATATTTCGTCGGATCTATATATCCACATACAGGAGGTTGCTACTGCAAAAGGAATCTGGGATAAATTAAAAACAACATATGATGATTCCGGGTTGACCAGACGGTGTGGTCTGTTAACGAAATTAACAACGACACAATTAGTAAATTCTGATGGTATTATTGAATATGTTAATACCATATTTGACACTGCCCATAAATTAAATCAAATTGGAATGAAGGTCAACGAAGAGTGGGTTGGGAGTCTTCTATTATGGCAATTGAAAACAGCGACATCAAAATTACAGGCGATTCTATTAAAACAAAATTAGTGCAAGATTTTGATAATTATAGTAGTTTATCTTTAAAAGAATCAGTTTTTTATGGTAAATATAAAAATAAAAAGCCAGAAAACAAGAGTAAAAAGGTAGTGTGTTACAATTGCAATAAAGATGGCCATATTGCTAAATTTTGTAAGGCAAAGAAAAAACAAAATGGCGGCAATAAAAAAAAGTACTGGCGGCAAGTTAAGCAGCAAAATTTGATGGTAATGGTAACAATTGGTTAATCGACTCTGGCTCAACTGCTCACATGGTGAATAGAAAAGAAATTTTTGTTAATTTTAAACAGCATGGAAAAGAAAAAAGTGTTATTGTGGCTAATAACAACAGTCTAAAGGTAACTGGTATTGGCAACATTAGAATTCAACAAAAATTAAACAAATTGGAGTATATTACCATAGAAGACGTTTTGTATGTACCCGAAATTTGTGCAAATTTAATTTCAATCAGTCAGCTAACAAAAAAAGGTTTTGAAATTAAATTTGAAGGCAGTAAATGCGTAATTAAAAGGGGACACGTAATTTTTTTAGAAGCATTCTTAGATGATGGTATGTTCAAACTTAATGTTGCACCCCAACATCAAAATTATGCTGCAATTAGTAAGGAAGTATGGCACAAACGGTTAGGTCATGCTGGTAAAAAAATATTGAAAATCTACGGTCAAATGAATATTCTGGTGTTGATTTTGAAAATGACACTCACTCAAACGTTTGCACGTCATGTCTACAAGGTAAACAATCGCATAAATCGTCAAGAACAAAAACAACTGAAATTTTGCAACCGATACACACAGACGTTTGTGGCCCGATTGAAAAAAAGTCGATGGGAGGTGCTGTTTACTACGTGCTGTTTCTCGATGATTTTTCTAGTGAGGTATTCGTTTATATGTTAAAAAACAAATCTGAAGTTCCGAAGGTATTCAAAAATTTAAAAATATGGTAGAAAATCAAATGATTAAAAAAATCAAAACGCTTCGTTCTGATAATGGTCTGGAATTTTTTAATACACAGCTCAAACAGATTTGTAGCTATAGCGGCATACTTCACCAGATATCAGCACCGTATAGTCCACAACAGAATGGAAAAGCCGAACGCATGAATAGGACTTTAGTTGAGAAAGCCCGATCAATATTATATGATGCGAACCTTAAGAAGTTTGGGCTGAGGCTACAAGCACTGCAGCATATTTAATAAATCTCACGCCGAAAAGTGGTCTTAATGGAAAATCTCCAGAAGAAGTTTGGAGTGGTAAACAACAAAACTTAAATCATCTCCGTGTTTTTGGTTGCGTTGGTATGGTAATGGTACCTAAGGAGTTGCGTAAAAAGTGGGATTCAAAATCAGAAAGGTGTATTATAGATTGATATTGTTTAAATTCTAAAGCCTATAGATTATACGATCCAGTAATGAGAAAATTACACGTAAGCCAAAATGTAGTACTCGTAGAAACTGAAATGTATTTTGAGAGCGCAGATAATAGAAAAAATAATACTGTTTCACCTAAAGATAATCAGAATTTAGTGAGGATTTTAGATTATGAAAATTCTGATGATATTTATGAAAGCTCAAGTGAAGCTGAATGTGATTTTGAATCAGCTGAAAATACCACTGATGACGATGAAAAACAAGTAGAAGAAGAACATCAACAACAACAAGTAGAACAACAACAACAAAACCGCTTAAATACAGATGAACAAACTAGTCGTCGATCATCAAGAATAAAAAGATCTACAAAATGGATGATTATGTTTCATATTTAGCCAGTTGTAGTTCAAGTAAACCAATGAGTTATTCAGAGGCTGTCGATGGGGACGAAAAACGATTTTGGTTAAAAGCTATTCAAAGTGAATACAATTCGCTTTTAGAAAACAACATATGGTGTGTTGTGAAAAATAACAACGACGTGAAAAAGTTAAATACGAAATAGGTTTTTAAAAAGAAAAATGAAGAAGGCGATATTAGGTATAAAGCAAGATTAGTTGCAAGAGGGTGTTCGCAGCGAAGTGGCATAGATTATACCGAAACATATTCTCCAGTGATGAGATATGACACTTTACGTTTTTTATTATCGATCGTTATAGAATTGGATTTAAAAATAAACCATTTGGACGTTTGTACAGCATTTCTTCAAGGAAATCTAAGAGATGAAATTTATATTAAAGTTCCTGAAGGCATATCCGTTCCGGATGGTCATATGTTAAAGTTAAATAAACTATTGTATGGTTTAAAACAGGCCTCCAGAATGTGGAACGAAAAGTTAAGCGGAAAATTAAAAAATCTTGGTATGAGACTACTAAAAACGGATCAATGCGTTTACGTTATGAATGAAGATACCGATAATTTAATCATCATCGCTGTATAGGTGGACGATATGATCGTGTTGTGGAAAAATGAAAAAATTAAAAATTCTCTGGTTAATAGCATAAAAGATAAATTTAAGATGAAAGATCTTGGTCCAGCTAAATCATTTCTGGGAATGAGAATAAATTATGAAACAGGTAAAAAATTATCAATTGATCAGTCGGCATACATTGAAAAAATGTTAGAGCGTTTTGATATGGTATCCTGCGATCTAGTTTTAACACCCATAGACCCAAATGTGAAATTTAGTGGAAGCGCTCAGAATGAAGAAAATAAATTTTAAATGAATAAGTTTCCATATCGGGAATTAATTGGCAGCCTAAATATTAATTCATTTATGAAGATCACTGGTTAAACCCCTGGCTGGGAAAAAATTAAAAAGTAATTTTTGCAGTTAAATAAAATGAGATGCATTCAACTAAAAACTCTAGGAAATTAAAAAATCGTTGCAGCTGCAAATAGCTATATTAAAAAATATAAGCGCACTGAAAAAAAAAGCACACGAACCAAACGCCAATGGTGCCGCGAATGGCTTATGCGGCGATATTCTAGTAAGGATTTAACACATATCGCAATAAATGAACTGCAATTAGAAGACCCAACAAGTTTTATTAACTTTTGAAGACTATCTCAAAGCTCTTTCGAAGAATTATTAAGTCTAGTAGGTCCATTATTAAAAAAGCAGAGCACAGTGCTGAGGGAGTCTGTATCCGCAACAACGCGGTAAGTATCTATACTTTTTAAATTTGGAAAAATGTGCATAGGCCAAGCGTTTTTTTGCCTTTTAATCTCAATTAAGAAATTTGACGACCGAAAACACTTACATTGATCTTTCCTACGGGTTCCAAATTTATATGTCATTGATTAGTTTATGTGTTGATATTAGTTTTGGTCCCAGAAACATTACGTGCCATATACAAGACATTGAGTGAAAAATATCTAAAAGTAGGCTGATTTTAATCGAAAAAATAAACATTAAGAATATCAATTTTTGTTTATTCTGAGGGGTGTAAGACAGCTTCTGAATGGAAACACGTTGCTGAAGATTTTAAGCGGAAATGGAACTTTCCATTCTGTATGGGTGCTATAGGTAAAGTATATACATATGTGTGTAAACATATATATATATATATATATATATATATATATATATATATATAGTCCAAGTGCCTCAGAAGGTTCTTACTACTACAATTACAAGGGCTTCAACAGCCTAATCGTATTGGCGGTGGTTTCATAGATGTCGGGACAAATGGTCGAGCTAATGATGCTGCAGTATTAAATGCATCCGATATTGGAGACACCATAAAGCCAAATCTTCTACATTTCCCTGAAGACGAAGTACTTCCCAATACAGGCATGAAGGTAGTAGCTAAAATTTAGCTTAAATGTATTGTTTTTCAAAATTTGTTTAGGTTCCATATGTTTTTCTGCCAGACGATGCATTTCGTTTAAGTTCGCGCATTTTAAAACCTTACACTCAAGGACAAACGATTGAAAATAAAATTTCAACTACCGCTTGTCAAGATCTCGGCGTGTAGTTGAAAATGCATTTATTTTACTACGTAATAGCGACACTACCTAGTTAAATAAATGTATCTTGTTTTATATTGTTCGTTTTAAAATTGTTGACATATTTGAGCAGCACGATGCCTGTATGAAAAATTTTAAACTCGGAACAAGTGTAGAAACGCTGTAACTCTGCGATTTTTATGAAATTTTTTGCACAAAATTATGATGTGACTGACAATTTTTATAGAAAATAATGAAAAATAATATTTCTTTCAGCCGTTATTGCAAATATTGATTTTTTTGCTGTTGGGCACACAATTTTAAAAATGTAATAATTGTATGTTGGTTGTGCATATGCATAGAAGGTTTAGAAATAACATTTCCATACTGGAAGCTCGAGATAAAAATATAAGTAAATTATTTATAATATGAACTTAAAGCTTTATAAAATTAGCCAAATTTGTATTATGAACTAACAAAAAGTTCAATAAAAACACGCATGCTGATTAATTAATTTTATTTAGTAAACAAGTACAATTTTTTATGTGTTTTTGGCAGTACCGTACTACAATGTCCAGGAAAACTCATTTGTTTTCCTGGACATTGATCGGTGGATATGCTTGAACTTGTTTTTGTTTAACATATTTGCACTGATTATTTCGTATCAGCATATCGTTAAAATTAGTTCGGAAGTAAGAAAAACATTTAAATTTCTTAATTACCTCTAAATGTCTGGTTGGTATTTTTTAGTCGGCGCTAGACAAAAATAAACTGCGGATAAGCAATGATTATGCACCAATTGGCTTCGGTCTCTGAAAAGCAGCTGTTTGTGTAATTGCCTTCCTTTTTTGTTGTAAAAAGCAACACTGATAATATGAAATGTCTCAGCTTTTAGAAAAATTTCAAAAAATGGAGAGAGCCATCAGTGTGTCGAATTTTACTTCTCAATCATGAGATTTTACTAAAGATCGCTTTCGCACTATTAGAGTTTTCATATTATTTCAAATTTTTGACAAATCTAAGACCGAGTATTAGTCTTATAATGTAAAAGCCGCTTAATTACGATCATGATAATACTTTTCGCTCATATGGTTGTCACAGAGATTAAAATCCTGGATTACACAAACGCAAACTTTATCTAAATTCATTTCGGTCTTACAACGTTGAAAAAAGAAATATTAAACGAAAAAATGCTATTAATATAAATAAATACGAAATTCCGATTTAATGAAGTTGCTTTGCCTTTTATGTTAGAAGAAATTACACAACTTAAAACCCAAAAAAAGGAATGAATCCCGGAAAAATATCACTCGATATACTGGGAACCGCGTGGAAACAGTTGGGCGGATTACTGGACTATGAAGACCACAGAATTATAGATCATATTGAAGGGCTTTTATCCAATAATGAAATGCAGAGAACAATAAATAAAGAAATAATCGATAGAATTAACGGAATCACTTAGGTGACTAATAGTATAATGAAAGTCGTTCAAAAAACAATAGCGGATAATCTCACTCACAAAATTAAAAAACTAAAAGAAGAAATTACTAATATAGAAAAGGCCTCACAATGGGCCAAGGTAGGAATTATAAACTCCTTCATTTGATCAGAAAAAGATATTAAAGCTTAATTATTTCTAGAATCGGAATCATTCCCTTTCAACAACTTGGAGCAAGCCATAAGGTTAAACGTATAATCTCACTCTCAAAATAAGAATACTTAAAGAAGAAATTACTAATATAGAATACACCTCACAATGCGCCAAGGTAGGAATTATACAGCCATGTCACAGAACAAAATTCCGTTCGGAAGTGGAATTGATTCCGCACTTTGCTTCTATAAAAAACGTAAAACGAAAAAAAATTTCGGAATAAAACCACTTTCATTTTGCTATGTGGAAATGATATTTTCAGCATTTTGTTAACACAAAAACCATTCAAAACATTTTTTTTATAGGTAAGGCTATTTTTTGTCTTGCTTATTGATCTAAATTAAATTTATTTAATTATGATGTTATTAAAAAGATGAACTTTTTCTTAATTCGTTATAAAAAACAAAAGATAAGCGGAATTTGTTTAAAAGATATTGCCGTACTTTTATTCTTGTTATTTTTTTTCAAAAAATTCCGTAATGACAACACACGAAAGGACACAACGAAGAATAAACTATTACAAATAATTTATTCTGCACTTATTTTTTGACATCTAAACGATATAATGGTATTGTCGTGCTCAAAAGATCAATAGATATTATCTCCAACACCATAATAAAATCTTCTTTGTTTAGCCGGTTATAGTTTAAAAAACTGCGATTACAAATTGTTATTAATTTGTAGATATGTATGATATTTTTTATTTTAACTTTTTTTAGCTATTTGCACTGAAACACAAATATTTCTTGAATTTTTATTGGTTTTAAGATCAGCTGTTTTATGTGTTGTTACATTCGTTGTTGTGTTGCCATATTTTGAACAAACATAAGTTGTTTTGTATTTTCTTCGCTTTACTAAAACCGAACGAAATCTATAGAAGCTAAAACCATTTCAAACGGAATAGTAACTTCGGAATCATTTCTTTTCTGAACGAAATTTGTGACATGCCTGATAAACTCCTTCATTTTGTCAGAAAAAGAATTTGAGGGTTAAATATTTCTAGAAACGGAATCATGCCTTTACAATAACTTGGAAGAAGCCTTAAGCTTTGCCTCAATAATGATTGCATCTAATGAAAAGGCCATACATTATAAACTTGTCATCTATTGACAAGGTTATTTGTAAATTAAGTCAATTGTCATTTAAGTCAATCAAGAAAAATAATACAAATATAAAAATTAATTATGAATATATTTTACAATGTAAAAATTTTATTTTGCAATCAAAAATAAATGTATTTGAAATAAATAAATTATGTATTTACGATAAGAAAAACTTAATAAATTTAAGGGAAACAAAATGTATCCCAAATTTTTAAACCAACCAGAAGCATGAGTGTACAGTTGTTAATAATCGTCATGTCCCTTCTATCGAAGAAGGACTTGAACATATCTAATTCAATTTCATAACGAAACTTTAATTATAAAAAACTAAACTTATGTATGTACATACATATGTATATTTTAAAAGAAAATGTTTTTGTAAAATCTCTTCCTGCTATTTTGCAGTATTCCTCTGGGAATCAGCCAGGCGAAAAAATTTTGTCCTTGGAACTTATTAAGGAATAATATTAAAGAATTAAAATCAATCAGCACCAAGGGCAAGCTCACAACCTCAATAAGCTTTTCTCTATCAATTATAATGGTTGTGATAATTTTATGTTGTTGCAAAAGATACAGAAGTCATTTCTCAGTGAATTTACTTGCTAATGTAAAAACTACCTAATTGCAACACACTCTTAAAATAGTTTCCACATTTTGTGCTGACAGTGAAAAGAAAACAAATATTAAAAATGCTTCTGGGTAGTAAAGGAGTTAGTTCTGTTGAGGAACCATTCCTCTTAACGCAACTCTGACGTTTTTCTTTTAATACTTCTAAATGCATTCTTTCAACTACATATTATTTTTATACATCTCTTGTAAAATTGTGTTATATGTACTTTTTTCTTATTCACAAAAAGACGGTCATACCCACAACATCATACAGTCCACACAGATAAATCTAATTGTAAAGAGAACAAGTGAAAAATAAAGAATAATATTGAATATATTTAAACACATCGTTTTCTTATTCGATTTTCCAACATAAAAAGAATTGGACCAAATCTTGAACAAGTGACAATCGGATGTGTAGTGAAAGTGCAAGTGAATTGGGTAAATCAGAAGCTCTTCTGGACGATTTGTAGCTCCTTTGGACAATGATTTACATACATAAAAAAGTACACAAGTACATGCGTAAATGAGTTCTGCCGTGA
The DNA here is from genome assembly GCA_937654795.1 of Cistogaster globosa. NCBI lineage: Eukaryota > Metazoa > Arthropoda > Insecta > Diptera > Tachinidae > Cistogaster > Cistogaster globosa. Next base: position 110,638,410 of record OW569403.1, on the reverse strand, counting down.
ATTCTAAACATTTAATATAAAGCTAATTTCGTTACGGAAAAAGTATGTACTATTGTTAAACAAAATAAATAAGAAATACAATGATTTGAGGAATTTATGCATAGCAAAAAATCAATTTAAAAAAACAATTAGGAATTTAAAGCAAAAAAAAAACAAATCGTGTATCAGTTATATTGTGGTGCAAAAAAATAATAGTGAAAAAGTAACAAAAAAAAAATAAAAAACAAGAATATTTGGTTGTGCTTAACGACAAAAACGTACACGACAACTTAATTATCATGTTTGTTTAAAACACATTAAAGTTATTATGAAAAGCTGTATATTCTGTTAATGTTAATATAGAAACTAAATTGAATTGGCCGCGCATGTGTCAACTTGAAAAAGCTTTGTATATTAGAACACAGTGTTGAATGCAAATGTTATTTATATAGGTATATAATACAAAGTGTTATAGAATATACAAAAGTAATTTGAAGTGCATATTTATTTCGGTTGTTTATTACTGCGTATAAAGGCAAAAACAAACAATAATTTGCTCAGGTACTAAAAAATAGCCAATTTGTTCGGTACTAAACACACACATATCTACGTGCGAAAACCACAAGCAACAAATAAATAATTTATTGCTAATAAAGTAGTCACCATTATATAAATTTTGCTGATTATTACTGTAAGTAAAAATTTTAATATAAATTTAAGTTAACGTGTTGTTTTCGATAAAAACAATCCAATCTAAGCGTCGAATAAAGAAGGGTGCAATTACTCGCACATACACATTTGCTCAGGAACCTCCTGGAGAAATATTTGCGGAGCAAATTGAATCACGTCTTAGCCGCTTAGAAGCTGCGTGGAAGGAATTAACTCACCTTACAGGGGAATTATATGAATTTGCAGAAGAAAGAGATGTTGTTGATCCTGAGCAGGAAATTTTAGACTACGAAGAAAAGTATCTTTTCTGTCAAGCTTATCAGAATAACATTATACGTTGTTACAAAGACTTGACTCTTCGTCGACTTTTCGTAACACAAATGAGGACTTACCAAAAATTAGAATAGAGCCCTTTACTGGAAAATACAAAGACTGGCCAGCGTTTAAAGATTTATTTGTTAGTGCAAGAGATTCAAAAGCAAGCATTTCAAATATTCAAAAATTTCAGTATTTAAAGTCCCTTCTGAAAGACGATGTGGCAAATCTTATTAAACATATACAAGTTTCTGAATTATCGTGTACGTCGTCTTGGACTCGACTCAAAGAAAGCTTTGATCAACCACGACATATTGTCAGCTCATATACTGAAACGTTTATGGACCTTCCTTCCATGAAGGAGGAAAATTCCGTAAAATTTCCGACACATCAAATGAAGTTGTCAGAGGTCTAGAGGCCATAGGCTATAACGAACGTGATCATTGTTTAATATACATACTAAAGGGTAAGCTTAATGGTGACTCTCGGCGAAAATGGATTGAGAAGTCTCGGGATGATCCTTAACCCACAATCAACAAATTTCTAACATTTTTGGATCATAGCTACAAGTAACCCGAACTCGGAAAGGTACTTTCTCTAAATCCACTGTATTGAAACGAAATACATCCGCATTTTCAGTTTCGACCAGAACACAAACTTGTGGTGACTGTGGTTTGGCAGATCATCATACTCACAAATGTCCACATTTTTTGTCATTATAAATCGTTCAACGTAGGTCGTTAGTTAAAAATAAATTTTTTTGTTTTAATTGTCTCCATAGCGGTCACACAGGTAATAGTTGTAAATCTCAGCATAAGTGCCACTGTTGCCAGCGGAATCATCAAACACTATTGCACTATTCTTTAGTTGCTCCGAGACTGCAGGCACATTCTGCTGGTTCGTCAGGAGTCTCTGCCCATCTGGGGGCTACGTTCGAACCTCAGTGTTCTAAGCCGGTGCCGTTGAATACGGTGGTATCTCAACCTGGCGCTACATCGTTTCAGGGCAAGAATCTTACATTCTCCCTACGGCTTTATTATATGTTCGTAATTGCAATGGTAAATTCATAACCTGCCGTCTTTTGTTTGATACTGCTTCGGAGTTGTCGTATATCACGGAAGCTTGCATAAAACGTATAGGTTTACCTCGCAATTATTCTAAAATTTCACTTTCTGGAATATTATCAATAAAAACGAACTCAACACACGGGCATAGTTTTTTACACATAAAATCTAAACATTCACAAAACACCATCGATGCTAAAGTTCACATTTTGGGGAGTATTACATCTTCACTCCCACGGAGTACAATAAGAAATTTCGACCGCAGAAGATTACATGCAGTACGTCTTGCAGACCCTTTCTTTTACTGCTTAAATCTTATTAATATTTTACTAGGAGTAGACTATGTATGGAATGCTATAACACAAGAGAATGAAAAGGGTAACACAATCGCCACTTCTACTACTTTCGGTTGGGTGGTAACAGCAGTAATCACGTCGCACGGTGGTTCAGAATTAATTTTCATTGGCCAAAACCTATATTTTTTGTTGACACAGATTCTTAAAATTTTTATGTCATCAGAAAGAAAACAGACCAAAACTAAGGTAGCCGAAAAATTGGGTCAAAATATTCGCAGTAGTGGGCATGGCATGCTGCTAAAGGCAAAGAATTTATGTTAATTTAAAAATAAAATAAAAATTGTAATATTTGATCTCATATTAATTGCGATTTCTTAATAACTCTTATCGATATTGAGCTGCGGTTTTTTTTTTGTTATGTTGGGTGAACTGTTGTTTTTAAGAAATGGTATATGCGCACCCTGTATAATTTGTAAATAGGGTGTTATGTTTCAAATTGGAAACCTCCATATATTCGCAAAGTTTGAAGTTTAGTAGTATATAACTTCTAAAGGACAAAAAACCAAAACCACCCAAAGAAAGGCAAAAGTGTTCTCTTTAAGCCTATATATATACTTTTGCACCCGCCCGGATCCGCCCGTAGAACACTTTTTCTATTTTAATGAAAATACTCAGTATTTTTACAAACAAATTTCTATCAAAACTGCTAGTAAATTTACTTTAGAAGTCATTCACTGCCAAAAGTACAAATTGCAGATAGCAAAACGTAAGGGGAAAGAGAGGAATCTAACTAAAAAGTTAATTTTATTCGAAAATTGAGAGTTTTAGTTTACAAAACAATTTTTGGTAAAATTTCCTTAAAATCCAGTATAAGTTGTATATGACAAATTTTCCCATAGAAAACTTGTATAAACCGAATCAACTTAAGTAGTTAAACTTAGTTTTTTGAGTTTAGGTAATCTTCTTTAGGTTTAACACTTTTATATGTAGTATAAATCACAATAATTTGGAAATAAATTTTATTTCGGTACAAGTATTCGATTTAAAAAGGCAAATTTATTGTACGTTTTCCAAATCAAGGAAACAAGGATTACAGGTTTTACAGAGAACATAATACCAGAAAAATATCACGAATTTCTACAAATGAAGATTTATTTCATATATTATTGGCAACTTCAGATCCCTTCATCTCTAGCATTCGAAGTCAATGGAAATTGAATCATTCGGAACTAAATGCCGAAGCTAAGGCACTGCTACAGGACATAGGTAATACAGAGCAGAATATAGAATATTTACAGGAAATATTCCAGCCAAATGAATAATAATTATAATTTGAATTTAGTATTTGAATAAAATAAAGTACACAGACATTAATATTAAATGTTATTTTATTTATCTAGAATCTATTTTTAACTATAAATAAATATGTATATAATTAAAGAAAAATTAAATTACACTGTTTTGTTTTAAAATTGACCAAAAACTAGGAAAAATGTAAGTATTGTTAGGCATAAAGTATAAATTTGGACTACCCTAATGAAAATACGGAAAACACCTAAGTGAAAATAGGGGCCACCCTAAGGATAGAAAAATATTGTATTGTCATCGCACATTGTTTAAGGAAAAGTGGCTCAAAAATGAGTTGGCACATTTGAAACGGAATTTCAAACAAGAATTAGGAAAAGCAAATCGAAAGTTCAACTTTAGGCTTGAATTTCTCAGCAACTGCTGAACCGATTTTAATAAGGCCCAAACTCGGTAAAAGCTTAGGATGTTGTCTATTGACTAAAAAAAGAACTACTAAAAAATCTTTAATAGTTAAAAAGTTACAGAGTTTTGGCCAATGAAAAACGTTTCTGAACCACTGTGCGGCGGATATTATAAAACTGTTTTGCCAAATTTGGGTGGTCCAGAATCATAGAAATTTTCAACGCATTTTATGGAGAAAAAATTCCCAAGACGAATTTAAACACTTTGACCTGTGTACCGCCACATACGGAACAGCTTCAGCCCCATATCTTTCTGTAAGGGTATTTAAACAGTTAGACACAGACTACAAAGATTCTCATCCTAACGCAGCAAAAATTCTTCTAGAAGATTTCTACGTCGACGACGTGTTAACGGGTGCGTCGCCACCAGAAGAACTGTTATTTAAGCGTAGGGAACTTATTGATCTGCTTTCGCAAGCCGGGCTTGACTTGAGTAAATGGCTGTCAAACTGTAAGGAGATAGCGCTACCTGACGAATCCAACCTTAATTTTTTTAAGCAAACATGAAGATGATACAAAAAAGGTGTAAGGTATTTTTTTGGAGTGCAAGGGAGGATAATAATTGATATAGGATTAATTTAGAAACCGTAGCCAATTCAACAAGAAGGAAGGTCATATCGGACGTTGCTCGGTTTTGGATCCGCTCGGATTAGTATCTCCTGTCATCATAAAATTTAAAATATTATTCCAAGAATTGTGGTTGCTAAATCTAAAGTGGGATGAACCACTACCTCCTGATATAGCAAACCTTTAGATGGACTACAGAAGGGACCTACAAAATTTAACAAAACTTAAGTTGGCGCGATATGTGCCAAATTCTACCTCGAGTATCCATTTACACGGATTCAGTGACGTTTCTATAAAAGCTAATGCTGCTGTTTTGTATTGCAAAAGAGAGGCTACAGAAGGGAATATTGTCATACTCTAATCACATCAAAGACTCGCGTAGCGCCATTAAAGCAAATCTCACTCCCTAGGATGGAGCTGTGTGGAGCCCTACTTCTTACCCGTTTAATGAAATCGATTATTTCATCATTCCCTCATCCGCAAATTGAAGTCAACGCATGGTGTGACTCTACAGTCGTGTTATCCAGGTTGTCAATTCAAGCAACAAAGCTAAAAACGTTGGTAGGAAACCGTACTGCAAAGATTTTAGGGACTCTGCCTCGAATTGTTTGAAAACACGTCAGCACTAAAGATAATCAAGCCGACTGCGCTTCTCGGGGCCTAATGATCGATCAGCTGCTAAAGCTAGATCTATGGTGGACAGGTCCATGTTTTTTAAAAACCAAGCAACAAGTTGCATCGTTTGGATGCACAGAATCCACGTTCGACAATGTCGAGGTACGAACGGAAATGAAAGGTGTTTCAAAAGTTACTTCCTTAACGAATTTAATCACAACTGCTCAACGTGATAACATGCATCCACTGGAGCCTGCGCTCAAAAACGTTTCTTATTAGTATACGTACAACGTTTCATCAACTTAATTGTATACAAGGCCAGGATTCCTGCTGAGTATCTAACCTACGATAAAATTAAGTAGGGAAAAAATATTAGTCTCCGAATGGCGTAAAATTCATTCTTAGCGGAAAAAATACACTTACAACGTGATGGAAAGATAGAAAGTAACTCAAAGTTAATCAAACTGTCTCCATTTCTTGATGAAAATGGAATTCTACGGGTCGGCGGATGGATTTCGAATTCCGAACTTTCAACAGAAATACAACACCCTATTATTCTTCCGCGGGAACAAAAAATTACGAGACTTATCCTCAATGAAGGACACATAAAGAAATTGCATCCTGGCGTATCCTCATTATTTGTAATTGTTCGGCGTCATTATTGGATTCTTGAAGTTAGGAATTTGATACGTGAACTCACTCACACATTTTTGAAATGCTTTCGACAAGCACAACATGCTACGCACCAACAAATGGCGGATTTACCCAGGGTTCGTATTAGGCAGGCCTTTTCATTTCAGAAGACCGAATGTGTCTACACATGGCCATTTACGTTAAAGAATCACCGCGGACGAAGCTCAAAGACCTTCAAAGTCTTTTAGTGTGCATGGTGACATCGGCCATCCATCTTGAGTTGGCAACAGGTTTAACAACCGAATGTTTCCTGGCAGCTCTACGCCGGCTCATGGCACGTCGCGGTAAATGTTCTACAATATATAGCGACAATGGCAAAACCTTAATTGCCGCAAAACGAAAATTGAACGCAATGTACCAACAGCTACAGGCCGAGGAACACAATAAAATCGTACACGAGGTGCAAGCAAAAGAAGGAATCAAATGGATCTTCATCCCGCCCTATGCCTCACACTAGGGTGGTATATGGGAATCTGGCGTGCGTTCAGTGAAGCTACACATGCGACGTGTGGTTGGCTCAATAGTACTTACTTTTGAACAGATGCATACACTTCTCGCGCAAATAGAAGCAGTCATCAACTCTAGGCCACTTAGATACGCTGCGGATACCGAAACTAGTTATCTGTCTTCTGCACATTTGCTAATAGGCAGACCAGCTACAACCGTCCCTGAAAGAAATGTAATCGAACTTAACCCCAGGCGTCTGGATTATTGGCAACACGTACAATGTATGTACCAAGGGTTTTGGCAAAGATGGAGCCGAGACTACTGGACCTTGCTTCAGCAACGCTCCAAATGGACAAGGAGGCAACCTATTGTTTTGAAGAGCAATATTGTTCTCCTTAAAGAAACTCATACTCCACCCTGTACTTTGATCACTGGTCGCGTGATTGAAATATTTCCTGGCAATGATGGATTAACTGAGCTGTGCTGTTAAAGACTTCGCGTAGGACGGTAACCAGACCAATAACCAAGATAGTAAAACTTCCCATTTGCTGAAACGATGTTTCAGGGCCGCCCGATGTTGAGGAACCATTCCTCTTAACGCAACTCTGACCTTTTTCTTTTAATACTTCTAAATGCCTTCTTTCAGCTACATACTTTTTATATACATCTCTTGTAACTTTGTGTTATATGTACTTTTTTCTTATTCACAAAAAGACGGTCATACATACAACATCATACAGTCCACACAGATAAATCTAATTGTAAAGAGAACAAGTGAAAAATAAAGAATTATATTGAATCTAATTAAACACAACGTTCCAACAAGTGCTAAATAAGACTTAAGATGAGAAGCCTAATATAATAAAATATATTTTTTTAGCAAAAAGCAAAAATAAAACTTGAATTTGCATATGTATGTATGTGTGAATTAAAATTAACTGTTAAGAATAAAGAAAAAACAGAAATAACAATTCAGTCTAGTTTATTTTTGTTTTAATACTTTGGTATAAACCTTTGTCTGAGACCTATGCCTCCAGACCATAGTTGGGTGCAACGGCTCTATTGTCCGCCTCAACATCCCGCACCACAATCCCCAACAGTTGCATAGTGCAACTTCGATTACCCCTGCTACAAAACAGATCGAAAGAGGGGCTCCCCCGCATATCTGTCCAACTACTGCTGTGGGGGCATCGGTTAAGCCAGCCTAAACAACAGGTAGTCTGGGCCCTAGCACGTCCTTCCTTTCTCGTGCACACAATAACGCGTCGACGCGGGCGTACAGGACCAGAAGATCTGCCTTTCGGATCCTGCAAAAGTTCGGTGGGCTAGATCCGAACACTTCTTCTAAAAGAAACTAGACAAAACTTAAATGGGCCAAACAGAACTTGGAGATTCGCCCTCCACCTAACTTGGCATTCCAGAAACGACAAAGGTCGGCTGAGAAACCGCCACGACCTAAGCGGCCTAAGACTTCTACGTTTAAGCCGATGTCCTTACGTCCCCTTAGCGAGATCGTAAACGTGACGGGACTATATCTCCAGAAAACTGGAGGTTAGTGCAAGCGGCTCTTCGCAATCCTGGCCCCACTCCCTCATGCCGAGATGCGGCCTGGTATCAAGGGCATGTTAAATTAATTGCTTGTGCCGATCAACGCTCAGGGGACTTGTACAAGCAAGCAATTGACAGCCTGGGTAAAATCTAGTCGGGTGCTAAGCTCTCAGCTGTACCAAAGGATCAGATTTCGAACCGTGCAAGATCCTTTGCCTGGATCCCGACAGATCCTTCCACTCCGGATGAAATTCTGGAACTTATTAAGCTCAGCAACAAAGAGCTGCCCACGGCCGGCTAAAAGGTCGCTAAAGTAAGCGAACCAAAGGCCACTTCCGCGACGCTGTCATCGTCATTAACGACGAGTCCCTCGCCCCACTAAACGCCTGTAAGGGGGAGATCAACTACGGTTTCCATTCGATCTCTCTCAGGATCTATAAAGGTGACAACGTAGGGGCAAGTTCTAAGCCTCCTATTGGGCCTTTGCTACCAGAGGCTCCCACGGGACAAACTGAACCCATACAAGAGGCCCGGCCTCTAAATGCGGTTTAGATACGTCGAAAGACAAATAAAGTGTCAATTTTTTATCCAGGTTTGTCGGCGACTTTTTCCGGCAAATGAGGCTTGAACCTGAACATTTGGCAGAAAGCGAGGAGTCACTCCTGTCTAGCGAGGTTGATTCCGACGCTACCCTTACGGCCAAAAACAATGATGATGAAGGTTGTGCAAATTAATCTTCATCATTCCGTTGCTGTTTCGGTGGCCCTATTCCTCCACCTGTCTCAAAAAGAGAGGATATTGTTGTGGACCAGGAACCATGGGTCGTCCATGATCGGGTTTCTGGACTATCTATGGACGGCTACAAAACCGTCTACGTCACAGTTCAAGGTAAGCCCAGAGCCGGCAGTATGATAAAGCATAATAATAACGCTCTTTTTCTTCGCAGATTCAGTGACAGAGACAGCGTTGCCAAACAGTGGAGACGGGCTCGAAGGGTGTCTAGGGGGCCTCCAACTATATGGCCACCGATCATGGGGATTCGCCACCACATGACCTGTTGAAGCACCTGGTTGCAGAGGCTAAAAACCGTAAAATGCCGTTATAGAGATGAGATGAATTGAGTGACTGCTAAAGGCACGTATCATCACGTCCACTCTGGAAAAGGATCACGTGGAAAGGGTAGTGAAAAAAGGCACTCCAAAAGGTGGTGTGTTATCTCCCCTCGTCTGGAATCTGACAGGCAATACGCTGCTACGGCGACTGGACCAAACGGGTAATGGGGTGATAGCTTATGCTGATGACATTGCTATCACGGTCTCGGAAAAATACCTAACAACACTTACAGAACGAGCGACCTATTCGCTCAATGTTCTGTCACAATGATGCCGTGAATTTGATCTCGATGTTAACCCCAGCAAAACGGAGATTACGCTCTTCACACGGAGATACAAAAATCAGATTTTTACTGCACCTAAGCTTCACGGCACTGTGCTCAGTGTAAAGAGAAGTGTGAAATACCTTGGGGTGATACTTGACCCAAACTTCAATGGTAGACGAACATTGCCGAAAGAAGTCGGAAGAGCTATAGGACCGAGATGAAGACTTTAGCCTCGAATCACCTCCTAGCACTATAAGGTAGTAATCGAGCCGAATATTCTCTATGGTGCTGTTTTTTGGTGGCCCACTCTCGAGAAAGTGGTTAACCAAATGCCTCTTGGTAAAGTCAAGAGAACAGCCGCCATTTTGATTTACTGGGGCTCTCAAAACTATCGCGACAAAGGCTCTGTATGCCCTTCTCCACTGGTTACCCACCAAACTCCTGGTGTTGCAAAAGACCAATTGCTGTGCAGCCAGACTTAATGCCCTCTGACTCTGGCTTAGGCCGGACATGGGTCACTCCAATATTATCGCTTGAAATGTGCTCATATCATCAATGGTGGACTACATTTCTTCTACGCCTTCTCCGGACCACGTGTTTCAGATCCATACTCCAAGTAGGGAGAAATGGGATTGTAACGAAGTGTTTGTGAGCAATGCTGTTAACATCTACACCGATGGCTCGAAACTGGAAGACAGGGTCGGTTGCGGAATCTTCTTCAATAACCTTCGACTGAAACTGTCCTTTAATGGCCATTCGGAAAACATCCGAAACAGTGCTAAGGGACAAACTTTTTGACCGTGCCATGGATATTTTCGGATAGTCAGGCAGCAATCAGGGCGCTTGCTGGTGCATACTGTATATCTAAGCTAGTCCTGAGATGTCACTCATCACTAAGCACACTTACGGAGCGATCACCTATTTTGGATCCCTGATCACAGGAATATCCTGGGAAACTGTGAGGCCGAACGGGGCACATTGCTTCCTAGCGTCTTCTTGCTACCCGGCATTGGAATTCCTCTTGCAACGGTTAAAACGGCCATAAAAAACCACGACCTCAATTTGGCTCGCAAATTATGGTTGAACAAAAGTTCCTGTTGTATCTCCAGATAACTGTGGACCACACTGGACCTCAAGCGGACCAGGCAGCTGCTCGGACGGGAAAGGAAATGCATAAGTATTACGGTCTCGGTACTTACTGGTCACTGTCTAATCGCCAGGCATGCTGACAGACTGGGTCTGCCCTCTGATTTCTGTCCCAGCTGTAGCTCGGAGGATGAGGAGGAGACCGTACTGCACCTCCTGTGCCACTGCCCATCTCTGGCTCGAAGAAGATTTAGAATTCTGGGCTCTCCTTTCTTCGGGACTCTTACGGAGCTATCATCTCACTCTATAGGGGGCATAACGAAGAGGGGGAATCTTCATGGTTCTCAATTAGGTAAAGGGAGTCGCGCCGTCTTCCTTGTTGTATTACAACGGGCCATTCGATTGTGATCAAGTGAGGTTCGTCGTGAGAGGCTACCACTCCTAACTAATTAAATAACTGGGTATAAACATCAGTGTATGAAACTAATTTTTAATAATAAATAGTTTATAATTAAAAATTATAAAATAGTCTGTAAGACGACCTTAACTTCTGTATAACTCCTTCAAATTACTATTTTTGCTTATGGACTTTACAATTTAAACCTTTAGACGTTTGTAAAAAACTTTTTAAATCTTTACAAGATTTTTATAAATTGGTTCGTATTAATATTTCCGCTCTAATCAGGTCGAATGGCATTCGGTTTTTTCTTTAGTATACAAATTGCTTAAAATACTAAAAACCCTTTTACAAAAAGCCTTGCTTACTGGTATTGAAAAAACGAAACAATAATTTTTTTTTCAATTCTTAAATTCGCTTCTTTCACCTTTAATAAAAAATATGACCATATTTTATCATTTGACAAATCTTTCAGTATTTGTTTATAAGCTTCACAAAGGCGGCAGTAATCAATATATAGTTTATCGTTATCTTTTTTCAGATATTTCAAGATTTTGCGGAAGTTTTATAAATTTTCCCAAGAACATAAGGGTTTTTTTATTTAAAAATGAATTTTTTAAAAAGGAGTCATCAGCAAAGTCTTCTGCTTTAGTCTTAACTGTTTTTTTTTTGGTTCATTATGCGAAATTTTTTTCAAAATGCTGTTAACTTTGCTGCCAAAAAAATATTCTGTTTATTCAATTTCAATGTAAGCTTTTCATAAGTAATAAAAATAGTTAAAAACAAAAACTTTGAACTGATTTCTATCAACAGTTAACAACAATAAAATACACTGATATTTTTCTTATATATAAGCAAGTGTTTTGTGCATAGTTTAAACATATAAACCAGAACATTTTGAGTTCAGTCACTTTTGAACTATGTGTGCGAAATACGCTTCTAAAAAACTTTCACATTTACATACTTCTTCTTCATTGGTATTATTTTTAGAAGTTCCATGCGTCATGTAATTCCATATTTATTTTACTTATTTTTTTCTTTTGTCAAAAAATACATTTTTGCAGCAGGCCAACTAAAACGAAGGCGATCTTTAGCTGGTAGAACGGAAAGCAACCTCATTGAAATATGTCTTAAAAGTTCTTTATATTTTATTCCAGTAAACTCAAAACATTCTTTTAATTTTTCAGTGGTCATCGCCGTCGAACTAAACTCGTTGAAAATTTGTATAAAAATGTTTTCTATGTCAACAGATAATGCATTCACACAATTATCTATAACATGACAGCTACAATTTGTTTTGATAATTTGCTTTGATTTATTATTCAATTTATGGTACCCCGAAACTCAAAATGTCAAACTGCATATATAAAAAATATGTGTATATTTTTTAATGGTTTTTGAGAACATAGTATTATTTCGCCATGGTGAATACGTAGTTAACTGCCGTATTATCAAGACTATATGCTGTTATTCGTTTTAATCCTAAATCACAATCTTTAGTTATTCTTACTCGAAATAATATCTATCGAAGTTTGGTACTAATCGCAGTAAAAGTCTTAGAGTCCATGACCATGAATCAAAATATATAACAGCGTATGGGAAAGTTTTTATATTGCTAATTTTGGAAGCACTGCTACGTACAGAGTCATAAAAGTTTGCTTTTAGAGCATCAACCGCTACTTGTTCACAGTAAGGGGCCAAAACATTTCTGAAAATGGCTGCAGCTTTTGTTCCTCTAAAAGTTATTTTATTACTTTTTTCTACTATCGCAATATGAAATTGCGCTGAACTTAATTTGAAAATCTGGTCTATTAAAGCTTAGTCCGTGAGCAACGTTGCGATTAACACAAACCTACTCCACCCTAGATATATGTATGTAGAATAAGAGGGTCGATTAGAGGGCAACCACAAAACGTACCTACTACAAAATTATACAACACATATGAATAAGCAAAAAGAGAGATCGAAGAGTGTAGAGAATAAGGAAGTTGTTGGTTAGCTATCGCCGAAAACAGAAGTAAAAGTTGTGTATACTAAAGTTGAAAAGTTGTGTCAAGTCGGACGGGCAGAATTATAAACGTTTTCCTATAAAACATTTTCTAAAATATATAAACCATCAGTGTTATTAACGATTTCTTCATTTAAATAAACTTGAATTTCCTATTAAACATTTTCTAAATATATAAACCGTAAGTGTTTAATTTAACCTTTACTACATTTGGGGCTCGTCGAATGCAAGACTTTAAATGAGAAAAAGTGTGCAATTTTAAAACAAAAGTAGAAAGTGGTTGTAACAAAGTTCAAGATTTTATTACAATTATTCAAGTAATAGTATTCAATAAAAAATAAACTGTATCTTATATAAAAAGGCCTTGAATAACAAAAAACAAAAACAAATTTTATCCTCAACAAACAATATCTACATGTCTCGACAGTTACGCGAAACAAAGTGGTATTGAAACTTCAAAGCCTTAAGAAAATTCGAGAAGAAAGTAATAAATATGTATGTAAAAACAAAGTGTCAAAAACTCTTTGTTAAATTATCTTGAGTATGTCTGAACAAAGTGACGATAATAAAGGAGTATAAACACGTTCAATGAAAAAGGAATTGAAATTCAAAGAAGTTAGTGTACAAAACAAAGAAACTTATAGAGATAAAAGTGAAAACGCTTATAAGAATATGTATACTAAAGAAACAAAAACAATGTCACAAAAGGAAAATGCAAATCTAGATATTGAACAATTACCGGTAAAAAAAACGATCCCGGTTTTTGAAGGCGATAGTGGCATGCCAATCAAAACGTGGATGAAGAACTTTGAAGACAATGCAAGTGCCTACGGTTGGAATGAAGTGCAAAAATTTGTATTTGCACGAAATAAAATTAGAAAATCTGCAGATTTATTTTTGCAGTCAGTGTCGCTTTTTTGATTTCAAAACGCTTAAAGAAATTTTACTTGATAAATTCCGGAAAAAGTTGGATACTGAAAGTATACATAAATACATGCTACATATGCGACGAATTGCTTCTTTCGGGAAAGTAGACGAACGTTCGGTTATTCGGTATATTGCTGACGGAATAAAAGGCAAACGCGAAAACAAAATAAATTTATATAGTGCAAAAAATTATAAAGACTTCAGGGAGCAGTAAGAATTATATGACAGTGTCTTTCGGGGTAAAAATGAAAGTGAAAACCATTAGAAATCAAATAGGAATATGAACAACACCGAAACAGTTCTCTGTTTTAATTGTGGGTCGAAATAACATAAACGTAGCTCTTGTCCGCAGTAAGGTCCAAAATGTTTTAAATGCAGCAAAATGGGCCATATAGCCAAAGATTGCAAAAAGTCTAATGTTGATAATGTGAATTGCACAGTGAGAAAAACAAGTTTAAAAAATATACTGATTGATGAAAAGAAATTTGATTGTTTAATGGTCAGTGGTGCTGAAATTTCGTTGATAAAAGAACATATTTATTATAAAAAAATAATCGGTTTCGGTGGTGCAATAACAACACCAATCGGCGTTATAACGGTGAGTTCCAAGTTCGATGGAATATGCTTTAAACACAAACTTGTTGTTGTATCAGACAATGCAATTGGTTATGATGTTATTATCGGGTTTGATATTTTACAAAATTATCGATAAGAGTCTGATGAGAAAGATTATAGTTTAAAATTTTTAATAAAAACTGATTTTGAAAGAGAAATTGAAAAAGTTGTGAACGTTAGTGTTAACGAAGAATCATGTGTTGAAGCACCAGTGGTATATAAAAAACATATCGAAGAAATAAAACGCAATTATTCACCGGTACCTACCGTAACAAAACCTATAAAAATGAAAATCATGTTAGAAAAAGAAGAACGAATTTATTCGTCGCCAAATCGTTTGGCAGCTCCGGAGCAGAAAATTGTTGAAAAGCAAGTAGAGACATGGCTGAAGCAAGGTATTATTTGAAAGTCTTTATCCCACTATTGTAGCAGAGTAGTCTTAGCGGGCAAAAAAGATGGCTCTAACAGAATGCCAACGAATAAATAAAGTTTGTTTCAAAGACCGTTTCCCAGTTCCCAATATGGAAGACTTAATTGATTGTTTTCCCGGCTTTTCGGTTTTCAGTGTGCTAGATATAAAAAACACATTTTTACATGTTCCATTTGAAGAGGAAAGCAAAAAATTCACAGCTATTGTAATAAAACAAAGAATATTTGAATTTAACTTCGCACCATTTGGATTTGCAATTCACCGGCTGTTTTTATCCGTTTTATAAACACAATTTTGTTCGATTTAGTGAATGAGGGTATAATGCAGATTTATATGGACGATATAATTATTTTTTCTGTGGATGAAGGAAACGGTTTAAGCTACTTAAAAAAAGTTTTTTCTGTCGCTGCTAAAAATAATTAAGAAATAAATTGGAAAAAATGCAAATTTTTATAAATAAAAGTTGAATTTTTGGGAATGATAATAGAAGAAGGTAAAGTTAAACCCAGCGAAGGGAAACTTAGGGCAATAAATAATTTTCCAGAACCGTGTAGTGTCAAAGCAGTACAGGCGTTTCTAGGCCTAACTGGATTCTTTAGAAAATTTATTGCAAATTACTCAGTCATAGCTAGACCTTTAACCAACCTGCTTAAAAAAGATGTGAAATTTTTAATAAATGATAAAGCTAGAGCAGCTATAAGTAGCTTAAAACATACGCTAATAAGTCAACTGGTTTTAAAAATATTTTCGAGGGAAGCAAGGACTCAGTTACATACTGATGCGTCGAAAATGGGTTTTGGAGCAATCCTTGTTCAACAGTTTGGTGACAGGTTTTATCCCGGTTACTTTATAGTAAAAAGACGTCCGAATTTGAATCAAGATTGCATAGTTACCATTTAGAAATCAAAGCTGCATATTTAGCCACAAAAAAATTACGACACTATATTTTGGGTATGAAATTTGATTTGGTAATAGATTGTTTGCCTTCAAACAAACTTGTGGCAAAAACGATAGGACCGTCAATTTCGAGATACATTATGTTTATGCAAGATTTTGATTACAGCCTTAAACATCGAAAAGGAAATCGCATGAAACACGTAGATGCACTCAGTAGAAACGCTGTTAACGTCGTCAGCTTAGAATCAGAGTTGAAATGTCACATAAAAAAAGCACAAAGCAGTGATGAAACCGTAAAATCTATAATAGAGATTTTAAAAATTCGTCCTTACGGCAATTACAAAATGGAAGGAGGGGTATTATGTAAGTCAGTTGACGGATAAGATGTTTTTGTTGTTCCCTGTGGAATGGAGAAGAAAATAATAGCTGAGGCACATGGGATAGGGCATTTTAGAACCACCAAAACCATCCATCAAATAAAGCAACAATATTTTATTCCACATATTGAAAGCAAAGTTAAAAAAACTATACAAAACTGTGTAATTAATAAAAAGCAAGGCAAATTATAGGGATTTTTTTAATGCATTGATAAGAGTGATTTGCCACTTTGCACGATTCACGTCGATCACTTAGGCCCAATGGACGCAACATCCAAACAATACAAATATATTTTTGCTGTAGTAGATGCCTTTAGTAAATTCGTTTTGATATATCCAACTAAAACTACAGGTGTCGATGAAGTAATTAATAAATTAGAGTCCTGGCTTTCCATTTTTGGTGATCCACAGCGTATTATAAGTGACCGAAGTTCAGCATTTACATCAAAATCGTTTAAAGACTTTTGCAGTTCAAGAAATATACAACATGTTTTGGCCACAACTGGAGTGCCTACAGGTAACGGCCAAATTGAACGTGTTAACAGAGTTATAATATATGTATTATCAAAACTGTCTGCAGAAAGGCCTGAAATGTGGTACAAGGAAGTCAATAAGGTTCAGAGGGCTTTAAATAATACCGTACATAGATCTACAAATCGATCACCTTTTGAGCTTGTATTTGGTGTGACGATGAAGAACGAGAGCTGCAAAAATATAATGGATATTCTCAAAAATGAACTCGCTACAGAATTTGATGACAACCG
This sequence comes from Cistogaster globosa, assembly GCA_937654795.1. Lineage (NCBI taxonomy): Eukaryota > Metazoa > Arthropoda > Insecta > Diptera > Tachinidae > Cistogaster > Cistogaster globosa. The sequence continues at coordinate 110,621,569 of OW569403.1, read as the reverse complement.
ACGGCAAATGAGATATGAAAGTAAACTAAAAATTTAGAAAGTACAAGAGGAATATAAGAAAAACTACGATCGCAAAAGGAAGAAAAATGTAGACTACAAAATGGGTGTCTTGGTAGCAATTAAACGAGCCCAGTTTGTTGCCGGTAAAAAGCTTGCAAATGAGTATCTTGGCCCTTACGAAGTTACAAAGGTAAAAAGGAATAGACGATATGACGTACGAAAATCTGCTTCGTTTGACGGACCAAACTTAACCAGCACGAGCAATGACCACATGAAGCTATGGTGTTGTTCTAAATTTGAGGATGATATGAGCAGTAGTTTCCCCGGGACGGATGAAGAGTCCGATGGCCGAATGTAGAATAAGAGGGTCAATTAGAGGGCAACCACAAAGCGTACCTACTACTAACTTATACAACACATATGAATAAGCAAAAAGAGAGATCGAAGAGTGCAGAGAAGAAGGAAGTTGTTGGTTAGCTGTCGCCGAAAACAGAAGTAAAAGTTGTGTATTATAAAGTTAAAAAGTTGTTTCAAGTCGGGCGGGCAGAATTATAAACGTTTTCCTATTGAACATTTTCTAAAATATATAAACCATCAGTGTTATTAACGATTTCTTAATTTAAGTAAACTTAAATTTCCTATTAAACATTTTCTAAATATATAAACCATAAGTGTTTAATTTAACCTTTACTACATGTATGTGTTTCTATTTGGTCTTTGTTGGAACAACAAAATTTGAACTAGTTTGAGACAGCTTGTGGGAGATCCCTATTTTATTTTGTTATTTTATATGTTCATCAAGCGATTGGCACCCTTCATATTTTATTATCATATCTGTGTGGCACAATTTACACTCTGCCTTGTAATTTCTTTTTTGCATATCTAATTAGCATATTTTGCAAACTCTTTTCATCTATCGCAGAAAGTGTGAGTCTTTTTTTGATAGACCAGCTTTTTCATTGTAATCCATTTCAGAATGGTTTTCTAAAAATATTTTTTTTTATTTTTCATCTGACAGAAGAATAAACTTTACGTAAAAAATTGACTACCGCTCACTACAATATTTAGTATGCCATCAGCTGTTCTAGTGTTGAGATATGCTGTCAGTGGCGATGGAAGAGCGAAATTTAAAGAGGTGTCACTTTTTAACTAATTACAAGTACAAATGTAAAATCAGTGTTGACTAATATGATTTATCAAATACAACATAAAAATTACAAAACTTGCATAAGTTTTTGCTGTGCACTAAATGGTTGTTAGTAAATTTAAAGTAATAAATAATACAAATTTTTTTTTTGAAAATTTATTTTTAGGTGGAACAATATAATTTAAGCTTGAAACTAAACTTCATTAAAAAAAGCTGGACAATCCAGCCAAGTCCAGCTCGGATGGCAACCCTAGGGGAAAGCATATCTACATGGCTATTTCGCTACTGCTCATATAGCTCACTAGTGGATTCTACCCAAATTTTTTAAGAAAACTTCTTATATCAAATGCCAAATTGATTAAATGAGAACTCCATTTAATTAATACAGCAAGAAAAAAACTCAAAAATCTTTTTCACAAAAACACAGTTCTATGGATTACTCAAGAAACTTATAGGTACTCTACTGCAGTTGGGCATCAGTTTGTTTTTTATCAGGAGGATACGGAACTTCTTCGCAGATAGGAAGCCCCAGATTTCGCTCTGTCTTTCGGGCTTAAATAGTATGCTCCGGTGCCGACGGTTTCTTCATCGTAGAGCGTGCTAGGCGCGGCTCTCTACCCTGGGAGAGAAAGGTAGGGGTGTATCCCGTGGGCTCGGATGTTGTGGTATTGACAGCCAGCATGATTTCCGGTAACATTTCGTCCCATATATTGTGTTCTCTGGCCAACTGAGCTAGCATTGTCTTTATCGTTCGGTTGGCTCTTTCCACTGGGTTTGCCTAAGGTATCGACAAAAAATGTGGCCTTTGAATTGAGTGCCGTTGTCCGTGAGGACCATTTTCGGGACTCCATAACGTGCAATTCCGCTCGCGCAATTCCTTTACGGCACCTTCGGCAGTGGCGTTTCGTAACGGGACGAGTTCATACCATTTCGAGAAGCTGTCGAACAGCACTTAGAACGTCGTATTACCGTGCTTGGTTCGCGGCAATGGGCCCATGAAATCGGCGCATACTAAAGTTCAGCCGGTTGGCGAGTCAGCATCATATCGGCGGGACTTTGCTGGTTGATTTTATACATCTGGCTTAATAGTCTTGCGCATGCCGAGGGGACCGCCGGCCGCATGGTGATAGTCTCATGGATCACCTGGACTCTTAACGAAGTAGCCACACACAGTTTCCAGGGCTTGTCATCTTCATCACTTGTCCCTCTGGAGGTATGGCGGTATAGTTGCTGATTAATTATGGTGTAATCGGCAACTATATCGGGATGGTCGTGTACTTCTTGCTTCATTTTCTTCATCCAGGAGCAACGCTCCTCTGCCCTGGCTTCGACCCTAGGGACAATGGACGCAGGGTTGCGGAATAGCGCATCGGCCACAACATTGAGTTTCCCTTTTCGATATTGTATGTCGAGTGTGTACGGTTGAAGCTCTAATGCCCATCTGGCTATACGCCCCGAGGTGTATTCAATGGTGTTAAGCCACTTGAGAGATAAATAGTCGGTAATCACGGTAAAATGATATCCCTCTAAGTAGTGTCGCATCTTCCGTATACCCCATATGATGGCCAGACACTCTTTTTTGGTGGCCGAGTAATTCTTCTCGGCCGCGTTAAGATGGCGGCTAGCATATGCGATGACACGCTCAGCACCTTCTATCTCCTGAGTAAGCACCGCCCCTTATCCATAATTACTGGCATCGGTCTGCAACGTGAATGGCCGGGTAAAACCGGGATATGAGAGTACTGGTGCTTCTGTTAGTTTAGCCTTCAGCAGCTCAAATGCCTTTTGTTGTTCGGCCCCCAAGTGCCAGTGTTACTCCTTCTTCAGCAGCTGAGTTAATGGTTGGGAAATCTCGGCATAATTCGGCACAAACCTCCGGTACAACGAGATAATGCATAAGAACCGTCTGACTTCTTTAATACATGTGGGTGGCTGTAGCCCGGCGACGGCAGTGATCTTGTCAGGACCAGTCCTGATGCCGTCGGGGGTTACGAGGTGTCCCAGTTATCTGGCTTCGGTTTGGATAAACCGACATTTTTCCTCATTTGTCCTGAGGTTAGCTCATCGAAGGCGTTGAAAAACCTCCTTTAAATTGGCTTAGTGCTCCTCGAAGGTTGAGCCGATGACAATGATGTCGTCTAGGTACTCAAATGCGTAGGGCTCCATCTCATGCCCGATGACGCTAAATAGCGCACGTTGGAATGTTGCGGGGGCAAAGTGTGTTGCGAAAGGCATTACCCGCCACCAGTGTTGTCCTCGGCCGGCTACCCCGAAAGCGGTATACTTCTTACTTTCTTCGTCCATGGGAATTTTCCAATAACCATCTTTCAGGTCCAGACTGCTGATGTACTTGGCATTACGCAGACGATGAAGGATGGTATCGATGAGGGGTAGTGGGTATGCGTCCTGAGTGGACCGCGCGTTTAACTGTCGGAAGTCTTTGCACGTGCGCCAGGAGCCGTTTTTTTCCTTACCAGCGTGATGGGGAAACTATATGGACTTCGGTAGGGCTCTATACACCCTTTGTTGATCAGCTTGTTGATTTTCCTGTCGATGATCACCTGCATGGAGGGATTGCGGTGGGCATACCAGATCTTCACGGGGCGCGTGTTCTTCATTATGATTTTATGCGTGGCGACCTTAGTCAGCCTCTTCACCTTCTGGAATTTGGCCAGCTTGTATTGTAAGAAATTCGCAATTCTGGCCTCTTTGTTCATTTCTGGGGAATGTGCCGTATTAGTACAGTTAATCTCCTTTCCACTTACCTTGTCTCTGGGCTCCTGGCATGGTGATACTGTGGGCCTCGTAGTGGTGACCAATCCCGCACAGGATATCGTGGCGCCAACTTTTTGAAGGAAATCCATGCCTAGAATGGCTTTGTCGGTTGCGTCTGCCATCACCAGGAAGGTATGGGTGGAGGATTTTTCACTGAACAGGACGGTCCCTTGTATGGCCTCCGTGATAATCTTCCGGGAGCCTTGAGCCAGTCGCACTTCGACATGTACGTGGAAGCGTGGTAGTTGGTTTGCTAGTTTCTTCGACATAGTCGTTGAAATAAAACTGCGTGTTGCCCCGGTATCGATAATCGCGGTGATCGGAGTGTCTTCTAGGAAAAATTTTGCCTGAAGTTTGTTATCGCCCCATGCGAGGCTGATAGAATTTATCCCGCTGTCCTTGCCTCTCCACTGCTGCTTTTCCCCCCTGCGGGTACGGCTTCCTGTTGTTCGGTAATGTTCGCCGAGCGTTGTATGCGAGGGATGGCTATTGTGGGGATTGAAAAATCTCGCCGCCGGATATACCATTAATATTCGGGATGGGAATTTCGAAAAATCCGCTCTGATTTCTGGGCGGGGCCCATATCGGCATGACTCATTAAGCCTTGGAGTGCCAGCACGTAATACCGTAAAGGTTCCCGCGGTCGCTGCACTCGTTTTCGGACCTCGGCGTCACACTTTTCGAAATACAGCGCCGGTAGGAAAAACGTAGACAGGACATTTTTAAATTCTGACCACTGGCCCCATGATCGGGCGTTATTGCGATACCAACACAGAGCCTTGTCACGCAAAAACTCCGGCATGCCGCGTAGCACTTCCCTCAAGTCTACGTCGTAAAGTACGGCCAGTTCCCCTATTCTCTCGAGGAAATCAAGGGGGTCCTAGCCGCCGTCGTATTTAAAGCCCCATTTTCGGATGGTATTCAGGTGGTGCATACGGGCGTCGTTCGGCGGACGCTCTTTGCCGTCGGCAGTTTTACGTGGCAGCGGACCTGCAATTTTCGTTGGTGAGGCTGCGTCGCCCGTCATAGTTGGCATTGGCAGCTGTAGGTAGTCATAGGGCGCGCCGGTGGTGAATAGCTTCGCATAGTCGGTTTGCAGTTCTAAAAGTCGCTGCTGTTGTGCCTCTGGATGATCTGCCGTGATGAGAGCTTGGCGAACCTCTTTCGTAATTCGTCCACGGTGCCGTTAGTAGTTTGTTCAAAGACAGCAAGATAGGTAACGAGCTCTTCCTTCTTCAATGAATACACCCACGTGGTTCTGAGCATCTTGGCGGCCCTCTGTTGCAGTCGGCCAGTAGCGCGCTATCTTTGGTGCGGCAACTGACTATTGGGCAGTTCGGTTTACCGCTGCGGGGATGGTCGCTGGTTGGCAGGCTTCTCGCTGCGGTAGTAACTGCGGTAGTTCGTAGGCGGCTTAAATTAGATTTTTCGCTGCTCGTGCGCCAATGTGACGACACGTTACCGCTGGTTGCTGGAGCAGAACTCAGCGGCGGTACGATAGCGTGTTTCATTCCAATACACAATTTTATCTAATTGCTACTGATTGAGGCTCAGGCGTGCACTCGCGCCACTTTCCATCGATGGCCGTTGTCGCATAGCTGATATGAGGGTGTACGAGTAACTCACTACTTGTACAGTTTAGGAGTACACAAGCAACCGATGCAATCCCCAATCTGATGGTCGACCAACAACAGACAAATGACCACTCTCGGAGGAGTTGGTAATGAGGACAATCAATCACTACCACTTCGTCTACTACCTGCATACGAACAACAGTCTAACGTATAAATCACAACTAAACTACCGGTCTTATGGAAAGACCAGCCGGCAATCAACTGTCTCGATACGGGCAGATTGATCGCTTTTTATACTTGTCGGCTGGCCACACATACAGGCAGGCTGTGATTGCGGTAGTGTTTGCTTGTAAATCTAAAAATACATTTTATTACACTACGTAGGTGTTGTTGTAAATATAAAAAACAAACAGAAAGCCTGTTTGTGATATAAAAACAATGAAACAGAAATACTTGGTTTTGATTGTCACGACAACAACACAGCATTGGTAGGCCGTTTGCTTAACAAAGAAAAACAAACAATTGTGCAACGTGATCTTCAAAAATATGAAAAAATTATAAAAATAAAAGAATACAAAATTCAATGATAAAAATAAAATAATACAGAATTCAGGTTCTAATATACTAAATATAACATATAGGGATAACAGGGAATACTATTCTACCACAGAGACGTGTACGTTGAAACGAGCTTCGGGACTTCCACCGTAACACCGTAATTATTAGAAACCCTAAATTTGTAAGCGATTACTCGAAGGGCACGATCAAAAGAAGAAAATCTCTGTAAAATATCATTATAATCATCAAAAAATTAAGCATGAGATTTTACAGCACGTGCCTTCAGATCAGTGTCCACTATAGTCAAACATCTTAACCCCCAATTAGTTTTATTTTTTCGAAGACAAATTGGCTCATACCACAAAATATCATTTTGTGCCAAATCTAAGGGTGATATGCCTCTAATTTCAAAATCAGTAAGATTCTCTGATTTCATATAGCACCTATTATTTCTCAAACAAATTCCTTAATCTTGCAAAGTGGTCAAAAAACAAGCGTATTTTCTAAGCTAAGAAATAACAATCGAGGATTCATTCGAACAATAAATCTGATGAATTGGCACGTCAATTTTGACTTATACAGCCTTCAGAAAGTCAGACGCTAAAACCGCACCACCAAATCATTCACGAGGTACACCTTTGACTTACAGGTTAACAAATAAGTAAATATTTTTCAATACTAAGGCATCAATAGATGACCCAGGTGCGTAATGAACCAATCTGGGAATTTGTATATTATTAAGTTTATGGTATGAGGTAAAAAATTTTCTCATTCTACTTTTGTTGTTAGCAATAATAATTCATACGACTCTACATTCTCCTGTTAAACAACTTGCATGAACATTTTGCCAACCAATAATAATGGAAAAAACTTTCTTTTTTGTATATTAAGAATGTAACGTAATTGCTTTGAACAATTGTTAGGTATCAAGAAGGTTATCAGAAGAAAGCTCTTCCACGATGGCCTATTCATTAGATGTCCATTTTCTAAGTTCAAATTCAGCTGATAAAAATGCTGCTATGAGTTGCTCACGAGTGGTCAACGAAGTGGCGACGTCACAAGCCATGATTTCAACATACATCAATTTTTGCAGAACACGTGCAGACAATGGTAAGATAAGATGCACAATTTTCCCCAAATTTTACTGTCTGCAATTCATATTTCCTCCGAAAGAAGACTTAGAAATAATATACGTTAAATTGGAGTATTTATCTTGTACAGTCTTTTTTGCCGGCACACTTGAGTTATCTCAGAGTTAAAAACAAAACAAAAAACGTCACCTACGTAGTATAAACAGGACCAGATCTGCCAGTAATGAGGGTCCCACATTAAGAAAATCGTTCAGACTATTAACGCCAAAAATCTTATTAGATTGTACAAACTTCATTTGTACAAAATATTTCATTTTAAAAATAACGGACATTTATTTTATAAGTGTTATATTGAATTTAAACAATGAAAATATCGCTTAACCTTTTTTAATTAGTTGTAACAATGAATTGAATTCGCTTTATAATTAGTACCTTATTTAGTTTTCGTGGTATCTAATTAAGAAAAAACATTCAAGAGAAGTTTAAAGCTTATAATGTTAACATCAGTAAATTTTCCTCAAAAATCTAAGTTTTGAAAAACCAGAATTATAACCCAAAAGTGTAAAACCTTAAATTTTTGAATTCGTTTAACCTAAAATTGTAAAACCTTGAAAAGTACTTAATATACATATATCCTGAAAAAAAAGAAACCAAATTTATTGTTATTTACCCAAGAAGAAATCAAAATACATATATATATACTTACCTATTAACCTGAGAAGAAATCCAACTTACCTGTGAAAAGGAGATACTTACCAACGTTCTAGCGAATCCTGCAAATAAATACTTACCAAATAAGTACTTTATAAAACCCAGTTGCATATCTCTTCAGTTTAAAATCATCAAACACAACTTAAATAATTATCCAAAATTATTCATGGTCCTTTTGAAGCAACAGTAAAAACCAGCGAGGATAAAACCCAGTGTCGCTGTAAAAGGAGAGCAAAATACTCACCACAATCAACATAAAAAAGGAAAAAAATGAGGTAAACCACTTAATAAAAGTTCAAAGTCATCAGTCTAAAACAAAACACAGTGAGTAAAACAGCAAATATAACTACATGCTACTTAAAACTAAAAAATGCAGAAATTTAAAGAAAAAAGGAAAAGAGTGCTAAAACATAATTATAAAATCGGAATGAAATAACTAAAATTATTTAGTTAGTGGAATAAAGTTCTGTGCCAAATATTTTGAAGAAAACCGTTAATAAATACATATGTATATGAATACATACATATGTACATACTTATGTATGTGTAAAAATGCCGGTACTTACGGTACTTTTTTAAGAAAGAAGATCAGAAATAAAAGTGAACAGAATATACGTTTATATATATGTCTATATATGTATGTACGTTTACACGTGTACATAGGTACATATAGTAAAGAATACTTCTTAAAGAATACATAATACATACATACTTACCTACGGTTGTGTAAAATAATTATATCCTACATATGTATGCACATACAGAAATACATATGTATATAACTGGTAAATTAAATAGAAGAGGGAAAAGACAATTTAAAACAAGAATTAAGCCAATTTACAAATGTACATCTACATACATATGTACAGAGAAAAAATTAAAAAAAAAACAAAATTTTAAGTTAAAATATTTTGAAGTTTTTGTGCATTGTTACATAGAAAATTCTTTAGAAAACATAAATACCGACCTAACAAGCGTGAAGGAAAAATTTTGTACATATCTACATATCAAGGTATTTATTTTATTTTTGCACATATATATCTACATACATACATACCTACAAATGCTTGCTTAAATTATTTTCTATATCACATTGAATGTTGTGCAAAAATCAGTTCTATTTCTTTGTTTTCTCTTAAAGTTAATCTACATACATTTTTTCTAATTCATTAAAAAAGAATAATCTCTTAAAAACGGAACATACAGTCCACTAAAAGAAAAAGAAAGAAAATAACATTTTATTACTAAAGTAATTCACAGTAAAATCTGAAATTATAACTACACTTGTTAATTAAAGAAAAATTTAACAAACAGAAGATATTTAAAAACGATTAAGAAAACAAAGAACAAATTGGATTAATTAAAAAATTTTTAAAAACAATAGTGTGTGTGTTTCAAATTAATATTTAAATTCAATTCTGAAAACTGGAAATGGCTACATTAAAATTTATTCATAAAAAATTGATAACATAAAAATTTAAACAACATGATTTAAAAATAAAATATTTTAAGACAATTGGTTTAATTTATTGTTCTTACATTAAAATGTCTCTATATGATTTTCAACCCTTTAATTACTCAGCTTTAAACAATCTTATTTAACTCTTGAGGAGAAATAGAAGAAAAAGGTAATTTAAAGAAATTGTATTTCATTGTATATGAAATTTTTCTCTTATTAATTCACAAACATTATACCATGGCGAAATAATACAGGTGAACGCACGGGCGAAAAATCTCATCAGCTGTATACGTTGTAGTTGTCAAGGTGAATTGAGCTTGCTTGAAAATTGTCAAAAACACATTAATTGTTAAAAAAAAAAGTTCAAAAAATTTAATGTGTTTTAATTGCTTATAAAAATCAAGTATTTTAGTTGCTAAAAAAATTTGTACAACAAGGAATCGTAGTGATAGAGATAGTGACAATATTGTTAAGAATTTAGAATTTCATAAGTGCTGTGCAGGATTATGTGGCCTCCGCTTGTGATGTAGATTTCTGTGTTCGTTTCGGATATGAATTTTAATTTTGGTGTAGAAAGTAGTCGATATGTTTTTGTCTGTCTGTCCGTCTGTCTCCCTGTGTTCTCATCACGGAAAAACTGCTAGATAGATTTGAATAAAATTTTATTAGGAGGTTTCTTAAAACCTTGGTTGTGATATAGAATATTTTTTTTTTTCACAAAAATATGTCATTTCGTAGAAAATAATAGACATACAAATGATAACGGACCAAATTTTACCGATATAATGGTACTATAACAGTTGTTGGTATATTTTTTATTTGTAGATTGTGGATGGAAATTTTTTTTACACTGCTTACAGAACTCTTCAACAAACGTTTAAAAACTCATTTTTCTAAATATTAATTTTAAGAAAATTAGAAATGATACACGAACGAAGTCGTGGGCATTGCTAGTCATAAATAATTTTTTGCACAATTTGAGATTTTTTACTGTCTCCCTACATAAGGGGCATTCGTCTAACCAATCCAAAATACAGTTCCAACAGAAGAAATGGCCACATGGCGCTAGATTAGTATTCTTACGTGTTTCCAAGCACAATATACACTAAGGAATATTTTGTTATTTTTCTATTTGTCTCCTAAATGTCTGCTTACGGAAAAATCATTTAGAAGACTTTTCAAGTTCATAACGTTTTCTCTTGTGTTCCTTCCAGTTTCGTTGAAACGTAACAATACCCAAAACCTCTTAGCTATATAAGGAGAATTCTGGCTGTAACCAATGTCGTATAAAAACATAATTAATACCAGTAGCTCCTTTAGAAATGTGTTATTTATCCGTACCTAAGGCATTCAAATAGGTGGGTGAGCATCGCATAAAGTTTAAAATCGTTTTTTTAGTTTCTTTTTTGCTTGGGGTACTACTGCATTTTGCTCTTCAATATATTCCTACAGTTTTTTAGACTTTTAGATATAATGCATCATCGCCGAATTCTAGTTAAAAATAAAAATACTTTTGTTTAATTTATTATGTTATGCTTTTTTTAACAATTATTTTTGACAACATACATAGATTTTGTAGCAACAAATTCCCTGTTGTTTTTTGTGTTGTTGCATTGTTGTAGCCGTGCAATCACCTGTATTTATTCGCCTTGCATTATACTTACTCCTTGCATTTTACTTACCCTTCATATTATACTTTTTGCATTTTACTTACCCTTTGTATTACACTTACTCTTTGCAATATACTCTCTCTTTCAAAAGTACCTACTCTTTTAATGTATTTGTAATCCGTAAATTATACACCCAAAAAATTGGTTTAGTTCACAGTTACCATAACAAAATAAAATTACGCTCGAAAAATTCACTAAGTAAGAATATTAAACTGACATACAAAATAAATTAGTTATACAAAACGAAAGTTTTCTTTAAACTAAAAGAATAAAGTAAAATTTGAGAATTTTGATGGGAGAATAACTATAGATGAAAAATAGAGCATAATTCGGATATATATTTTTTTTTTTTTTTGAAAAAGAGAGAAATAACTCAAACTTTACATGAAAATTTATTTATTTAATGAATTTTGTGTTGGAATTAATTTATATTCATTTAAAAACTAGAAAATTTTTCTAGTGCTATTACTCATAGACCCTATCGACTGGATATAAATAAATTTTATGAAGTTTTTTGATCAATTTATATTCATTTTGTTACTAATTTTTTGCTACTCGAAGTTTCTTCCTCAATTTTCCATACTCATAATTTTTTTGAAAAGGATGTCTAGTGCTATTACTCATAACTCTATCCAGCGAATATAAATAAAAAGAACGTTATGAAACGCAACCTATTTAAATTTAACACTTTTCATCTCTTTAAAGTGTAAAAAGTGATATAAGTCCATAGAATGTTCTTATATTATAATTGTTCTTTTATTCCCTAAACTCTATAACTCCCGACATAAAAGTCTTTGTTTTCCTAAACCTTTGTCAAATACGTATCCCTTTATTTAGTTATAATACGTAAATATGCCTAATACATCACGTAATGATTACAATCCCTCTCCCAAAGAACATTTTCATTGAAATTTTGTGAAAAGTTCAATACAACCCAACTTGAAGACCAAAGTGAGACAATCCTCGAGGTCAAATTGAAGGACTTAGATACAAGGTGGGGAAGAGTAGACGCTTCTACGAAGGTGTCGTATTAACTAAAAGTACTGAAGTTACTCAGGAATTCAGGCAAGAGGCGGCAGATAAGTTTGAAAGATGCTAATCAAAGTACTTCAGTTAGGTAGCCAAAATAACCAGAGACTTCAATCTACTTCCAGATATTCTTCGTACCCTGTTGCTTCCGGTCAAACTTTCATTCAAGAAAGTTCAGTTAATTGCATAAACCTGCCTCCCTGTGAAACAAAAGTGTTTTCAGGTAGCTATGAGCAATGGCCCTCGTTTCGTGACATGTTCACTGCTGTGTACATTAAACACACAAAACTTACCCCGGTCACGAAACTCTATCACCTTCGGAATAAAACGAAAGGTGAGGCAGGAGCAATAGTAAAGCGATATCCCTTATCACATGATAACTTTGAGCTTGCGTGGAATGCACTTAAGACACGTTATAAAAATAAACGTGTCTTAGTCGACAATCAAATACGAATTTTTTTTAATATCCCATCAGCAAAAAGTGAAGATAGCGAATCAATAAGAAGAATTCAGTCGTCTGTAAATGATTCGTTCGCTACCCTAAGAACTCTTGGTGTCGAAGTAGAGAGCTGGAATCCGATTCTCATTCGGTTGATTTCAACTAAACTCCCAGATTTAACTCTAGCCCTTTGGGAACAGTCGCTTACAAATCCCCGTGAGCTTCCAAAATGGACTAAGATGTCGCAATTTCTGATTGATAGGTATGAAGCAGTAGAACGGTTTAATAGCATTAAAACTTCAAAAGATTGCTTCAATATCAAAAATCCAGCTAAACCCAAAATACAAACGTACATATCTCAAAAGAATTTGTACTCGCCTTCTTGCAAGTTATGCAATGAAAATTACTCTTTTAGAATATGTCCTAAATTCCGTGCTTTCACAGTACAACAGAGAGTGGATTTCGTTTTTAAAAACAAGTTTTGAACAACTGTTTAGCCTTATCCCACCTTAAAGCGAACTGTTTACTACATACTTGTCTCTATTGCAAGAAGCCCCATCACACCCTGTTGCATATGAAACAGAAAACTCAAAACTTTGAAAACACTCGCCAAAGAGATAGTTCAAAAGTTACCACTCAAGGTAATCAAAAGTCACTCACAAAGAATCTCAACATGTCAAAAATGATGAACTTCCTAGCTCATCACGGACATTTCATGCCAGTTGCTCTATAAGCAATGAAAATATTTTATTACGTACAGCACTCGTACAACTAGAGCACAGAGGTGAGCTCTTTACAGTAAGAGCATTAATTGACCCGGGATCACAACGTACATTTTTAACTGAAAGAATTAGCCAACGCCTTCGAATACCGTTTCAAAAGTCTCACTTCCAAATTATTGGTATTAGTGGTCAACAACATTCGGCTACCACAGAATGTGAGGTGGTTTTATATGCAAGAAGACACACTCTCCGAGTTCCTATTAAAGTAATAATATTGCCTTAAGTGACAAAATACCTTCCCTCTTACTCTTTCGAAGTCCCTTACTCTCTGGAGCTTGCTAATTTAGATCTTGCAGACCCGACATTCAACAAATCGTCTCAGATAGATCTTGTTCTAGGCAATGATTATAAGCACTTTATTAACATATAGGGAATTAAAAAAAATATTTGTGGTGAAGCTTCTGCTTATAACACCATCTTTGGATGGGTGCTCAGTGGTCCTATAAAACCTCAGACAATTCAGGCATTCACAACGTCAGTGATTCCATCTGACACAGTTGATCTCAATAATATCTTAGAAAATTTTGGAAACCGGAAGAAATTTCTGTAACTCGGCCAAAATCATCTGTGAAAAATTTTATATGCAAACAACCACACGAAATAAAAACGGAAGATATATTGTTCGACTACTTTTCAAGAACAAATATCCCGACAAAGTCTATTTAGGCTCATGTCGGTACATAGCCTTAGCTCAATATTCTATCATGGAAAAAACCCTATCGAAAGATCCCAAACTTCAAGAACAATACAGAACAGTTCTTAATGAATATATTACACTGGACCACATGGAAGCAGTTTTCGTCATATATGATAATATGGCAATTGGTCTGTATCTCTTACCAGGTTTAGAGATGGGAATAATTTTATCGCATTTCCAACAAGTTGGAAAATTCGACGATGTTATTATGGAGTTTGTTAGGTGGTTTATTTGTGGCAGTATGTGACATATAATCAGCTTAAGAAATAAGGATTTTAAAATCATGAAAATAATAAACTCAGATCGTGAAAACGCATTTAAAAATATAATGATGACATATGAAGAACACCCTATACGTTTAAATTTTTATACGATAATCTTTCTAACTATAATATCTAGTACAATTTATATTGGACTTAAAATATTTATACATGCTTTAATATAGCCGTGCAGAACAAAACTTTAAAATTTATGGACGCTGTCCTTTAACTCAGGAGAGAGTTGGCACTTATGGTAAACACTATGGTTTGGGATTTCCCTGAATTTCCCGGAAAAAATTATCGCATTCTAACAAAAGCTTATTTAATAAAATTATATTAAAAAATTCATAGTTTTATTAAAATATAACATAACATTACAATAAAAATAATCGTTAAATAATAATTTTAACATTTTATAAAACTTGAAAACAATTCAGGTAACAGGAAATATATACATATGTACATTTGTGCTATATAACGAAAGATAAAAACAGTGAAAAAATAATTTATTAATTATTTTTTTGAATATATGTTTTTAAAACTGCAGTTAACAATTCACTAGACATACTGTTGCCCTTTTTTGTTGCAAAATTCTAAACAATAGAAAAAATACTTTTAGTTTCTACTGCGGAAGGTTTTGTTGTCAACAATGCATTATAAGGAATTTCCATGTTCGTGTTTCAAATGTTAGTGGCTTCGAATAAATCAAATTCCTTTTTAAATAAATTAGTTTTTTTTTGTTCTGTTTTGTATCCAATCAGCAGTGCCCACGACTTCGTCCACGTAAGAAAAATTTGTTTGTTTGTTTTGCAGGCAGTGTTAAAATTTACTGACAACTGTTCTACTACCATTATACAGATAAAATTGGGTGACTTTACATTGGTACCTCTAGTTTCTCTATGAAATTACATATCTTTGTGAAACAAAAGGTATTCTATATTTGAAGGAAGGTTCTAAGGGACCTCCTCAAAAATTTTATTAAAATCATTCCATCAGTTTTTACGTAATGGGAACATACTGACAAAATTTTCCAAAAATTTTTCATGTACAGATGTATAGACGTAGTAGAATTCACACAAAACGAAACAACCAAAATATTTGAAAAACAATTAATGTATTTTTTTAAATTGATAAATATTTTAAGCTTCCCGTTTCGCGCAAATTTAGTCAAAATTCTCCTGGGAAACCGTGGATGGATTTTCCCAAGAATTCCCTACCAGAATTTGCAATTCCCAAATCCTAGTTAATACACATAAGCAACCCTAACTAAATATATTTAAAAATTTAAGCTATGTATTATTGAACAAAGAAATAAAGTAAAAAAGTTTTAACAATCATATATGTACATATATACAAAATCTGTAAACATCATAAATATTATAAACAACCATAAAATAGATATATTTTTTACGATAGAATAAAGAAGTTATGATAAGACATTTTGATACATCAGAGATGAAGAATTGTATACTGACTATCGCGCAGTAATGTACGTGTTTACGGAGAGTAGAAAAAATCGATTTAAAATAGAGAAGAAATAAAATTGTGTGTCTGCATTTCTACTTGTTAAACAGGCAAAAGTGTTGGCACCTGCGTAGCAGCAAAGAAATTGCTACAACGCGCTTAAAACAGAAAAATAAAATGAAGGATAATGAGAGCCTTACTCCACACAAGAGGGCGAGGAGTGCAATTACAATTGCCAAATGGCAAAAAGAACTGAGGCCATAAAGGAGGAGAATAAACTACTCAATCAAAAGTTTATAAAAATGGTCAAAGAAAATGAGACGCTAAAGAAAAAACTAGACGAAGTTACACTGAGTGATGAAGAACATCTAGGGAAGAGGAAATGTCAGGGAATGAAGAGGAAGTTGCACAATCCGCCAGTTCAGGGAAAGAAAGAAGTTCGAAACACAATATGTAAGACATACAAATTCGAATGATTTTGTTTTCGAATCCCCCAGGGAAGGTAATGGATTGTCGAATGGAAACGGCAGCAGAAAAGACGGAGGTTTAGCCAAAAGCAGCGGAAACTATTGGCACAAGAAAGAAAACGAAATGAAACCAGCCGAATTACAAGAAAAAAAGTCTGTACCTATTATTACAACAAATACAGCGGTCTGCACCTTGGAGGACCTTATACACACACCGAAAGTTGAAAAACCTTTGTTTTGTTGTAATGAGGAGTCTCTCTGATACTTCTGACTCAAGCGATGTGCTTGATATAAATATTATTGTAAAGATTATGGGGCTTTACAAAAAAGGTGGAAGTAGATGGCTGTTCCAATTATCTAAAAAGTCTGATTTAAGAAATTTTGGAAATAATAATTATATTCTTCCCTATAGGGTGCACATGGAAAAGCACAATCGAAAAGATGTAGGCAAATGCTACAGTTTCCAGCGTTTTTTACATGCCCCAATTAATTGCAACATGCCTTTTAGATGCGTTTAATATGGAACTTCTCATGCCCCAAAAATTGTCAGGTCCTCCTAAAAGGTGAAAACAATGTTGATACGCGTATGACTGATCCAGTCAGAGGTCAAGCAGTAGTAAAGTTCGGCTTATCCGTTAAATGCGTAAACTGTGGAAAATAGGGACATCTAGCCAGTTCAAAGGAGTGTTCTAAATGCTTAGAAATTCTTCGAAGAAAGACTAAAGGAAAAGGCGCAAGGGTTTTGGTAAAAGTTTCTACACCGATTGTCCCATATACAACTATGAGTGGTGTATCATATGGCACTGCTGACAAAATAGCAGTGACAAAGGTCAACCAACCAAAAGTCATCAGCAATTCGAGCGTGAGCATATCTTCCACATCTGAAATGGCTGGTTTCGATTTTCTAAATAAAGATTGCAAGCGATTTTTCGGCGGTGATTTTCTTACCTGTCTAGGAAAGATAAAAGGTTTTGCTCGAGAGTACAGGTCACTTAATAATGTTGGGGGATGTTAATATCTACTACTAGGGATGTTAATATCTTGTATGATGACTAATTCGTTAAAGTGCATATTTAGTAATGCTAATTCTGTTGTCTCCAGGCACAAGAGGCATTACCTGAAATAATTTCTTAGAGAACATCGACCGGATGTATTTTTAGTAGCAGAGCATAAACTTTGACTAAGACATGTTTTGAATTTTAGGGGTTCTGAAATCTTAAGGCAAAACTGATGGATGACTATATTTTCGATATACTCACCTCTACTGACTCCGTTAACACTTTCAGATTTAGATTCATTAATGGACTTATCTAATCGGAAAGGTCTTTTAATAGGTGCTAGTTTGAATGCTTAGCATTCATACTTGAGGCAACGTATGCATTCCTGAGGGTAACATCCTTAATGAATTTCTGTTGTGTGATATAATTATACACCGCACCAGTCGTCCGACACGAGTTTCTCCTTAATAGAAGTACATTGCAGTTGTCTGAAGAGGAATTATTTCTCACACAGGATTGTGACAAAGCCGACATCTTGGCTGAATACTTCTGTTGCTGCTAGTGGCCCTAGGGGTAAGAACTTAAATAACAGGGTCAACAATTACCTGAATACACTTCACGAATAACTCATGAAATTAAATACTCAGAAGACCGACGGGGTAATAATTAAGGAAAGACGTTGTAATTTCTATCAAAATGCAAGAAGTTTTGAAGTTTGGAAGAGACGAATTCTCTGTTCCTGCCTACGGCTACATCCAAGAAGAGAGAATTTATGGTTTTCTCGTAATATCTGCACTCAGGTTTCTTGATAAATCATCTACTTTAAATAATGGTATGGTAGGATGATGCTTCCAATAAGCCCCTGATCTGGAGGATTTTCTTAGAAACAAGTACTATTGCCCAATTGGCCTTCTGGTTCTGAATGATAGAAAAGGCCTCTTATTTTACAACCGGAGGGTGAAAACCCTTGACATTAATAACTTTTTGTACAATTCAGCATAGTAGTTGTGAAAGATATTATATGTCGCTTATTTTATTTTTTAACTTTAAGTGTTATTTAGTTTGTAGGGTAGTTAAAATTATTAGTTTTAAGTAATATTTAAAGTAATGAGTGTTTTCCTTTTTATACTTTTTTTTGGAAATGTAAACGAATGTATTAAATTTGAAATGACTGTATACAGGATATCTGTAATGTAATTAACTAAGTGCAAATAAGTCTTAGAAAAGTTGTATAACGTTAAGAAATATGTTATAACAAATATACTTTAAGAGACATATGTATTATGAGTTTTTAGAATAATAAAATAAAGTAAGAAAATGTAAATCAAGGAAGTTAAGAATAAGTTTTAGAAACGTATATACCTCGTCGTATTTGTTAAAAGTAAAATAAATATTATTAACAAAAAAGGGCACATGTATGTCCAAAAAATAAATATTATTTATTATTTTACATAAAATTTAAAATAAAAAATAATTTTTGGCTGTGCCTTGCGTTTAATTTAATTTTTGGGAGTTATATACATATGTATGTGATGCTTATATCAGCTAACAGTGCCCACTACTTCGTCAGCGTGTGATTTCTAATTTTCTTAAAATATAAATTTAGAAAATACAATTTTTTTAAATTTATTGTAGAGTTCTGTATACAGTGTTAAAAGCTTTTAATCTATAAAAATAAAATATGCTGACAACTGCTTTAGTATCGCAATACCGGTAAAAATAAAATATATCTATATTTCTGCTACGAAATGACATATAATTACGAAAAAAGATTCAAAATTAAAGTCAAGGTACTAAAGAATTTCTTCACAAGGTTTCAAATTCCATTTTCCGTAATATACTTTTTGTTTATGAAAAAAGCTGTGTCACGTTAAAGGACTATTGAGGTCAGCAAATTGACAATCACGTCAGGGTCACCAATTGTGAGCCGCCGGTATTTAAACCGTGACTCCTGTAAAGTTTTTTGTTTTTTTGATTGTTCCAACTATAACACACTGAATAGGGTGATACAAGATAGACTTTCCAAATATTTTATTAAAAAGACATTTTTTTAAGTAAATTCTAATTTTCAAATTACTATAACTTTTTTGTTTTAAAGGATATTAAAACAAAATAAATTTTCTTCAATTGCGCAGTTATAAGTGCGTGTAAAATAAAGTCGTTACGTTTTTTATAAGTTGTTAAATTTTTGCTTTTAAAAAGGGTTAAAATTCTTTAAAATTCCTGCGCTTAATAGAGCATAACTCCTTCTAGTCAAACCACATCAAAAAGATATTTCTCTCTGTTATAGCCCAAAACTTCCCCTACACACCTATATCCAATTATATATGCGCCAGGTTGCGACCTTGTGCACCACAGCAATTTTTCTGACCAAAGGTCAGGTATTTTGTACAAAAATTATTAATACATACGAAATTAAAAAAAAATTTGTTTCTACAGAGTTATTTTTGGACTATTTTAAAAGCCAAATTTTTTCCAAATCTCCTTGAAAGATGGCGCTTATAACTTTTGCGATGGAATCTAGTAATATAAAAGCGCACTATACTGTACCTATCACATTTGCAAATCTAAATATTCAGTGAAATTTTGGTTACCCATTAGACTTGGTAATGGCATATACATCATAAAACAATAAGATCATAAAGAATTATAAATCTAGGATAATGAAGTATTTAAAAAGGAAGTCTGAAATAAAATACGTGAATTCACGTATTTATTATGGCACTCTTTCAAATGGAAGTTTTATTATCACACATGTAGGAAATGCAAGCTTAATCCTTGCTTAATTGAATTACAATTTTTTTTACACAAAAAAAGTGCGCACACACTGCATGGAATGATCTGTACCTGTTTATTTTTGCAGAAAAATTAAGGAAAAAGAACATATTCAAGAAAGATATCTTCAGCTAGGCCTTATAATCGACCAACCTAAATAAGGAGAAGGAAATTCGGATGTGGAAAATACTGCAAGAAGATTTTTGGCGATCCAAAAACTGCAGCATCTATCACAGGTGTAGGTTATGATTTAATAAGACGATTCAAAATCATATTACA
Source organism: Cistogaster globosa (assembly GCA_937654795.1). Lineage (NCBI taxonomy): Eukaryota > Metazoa > Arthropoda > Insecta > Diptera > Tachinidae > Cistogaster > Cistogaster globosa. The sequence continues at coordinate 110,601,394 of OW569403.1, read as the reverse complement.
AGTCTTAGCATGCAGCAGAAGGATAAATTTAAAAAAATGTAGTGATTACGCCAACAAAACAGCTGCACTTCACGATGAAAAATACTCTTTGAGATATATGTCTTCAATAGTTCATAAAATTTTGTATATTGGGAAACAAATCATTCAACATAATTTGCTACCAATATGAGATTTGTCTGAAGAAGCGGAAGAAAAAAGGAATAAAGACTACCGATTCTTTTTCGAACATTGCACAAGAAAAATGTCTAGATGTCGTACTAATGAAGACCTTATCACCATTTTGTTGTGTACTTCAGATCCATATATGTCCAACATTCGACAAAAATGGAAAACAGCTCAAGTCAAATTAGAAGAGGGGGCTAAAGACCTATTAGAAAATGAAAATTAATGCTAATTGGATGAAATTTTTACTAAAATTGATAAATGTATAGTGGCTTTTTGAATTGAAAGTATAAATACTTATTTGTGTAAATTAATAAATATTTATTTTATAAATTGGTATAGAAATATTTAAAAATAAAATAAACTTTAACTAAAATAGGATTTTTTTCATTAAAACTTTTCATTATGAAGCAAGTTTTAACTTTTTAAAAATTTTAAATTTTTTATTTCAAAAGGATGTTTAAAAAAACCAATCCTTGGCCCTTGTTGCTTTTAAGCTTAAAAATATTACTAAAATTTGGCGTTTCCTGACAAGATTTAATTTATAAAACTATTCATCAAAAATTAATGTTCAAAATCCCACCTACCAAACAGAAAAAACCGCATATCAAAATTCCGATCCAATCAAAAGTTACAGCCTTCTCGCCAAATGTGCCAATGTGTAACGGTATTTAAAGCGGTACTATTTTTTATAATCAAAATAAAAGAAAAGATCTTTGTTTGATTATCAATTTTATTCTGACGACTTTCTGTACATTTTTCCCGCTGTTTTACAAATAGTTACATTGAATCATCAAAAATGTTTTATAATAAATGTTAGAAGAAAATTATGTGTGATAAGCAATAATGAATAAATGCATTTAACTTGATAAAAATAAAAATGTTTGATTATGTTTAGTAATCAAGAATGGAGAAAAGTTCATTGCAAAAAAAATTAATATTTTATTTATTAAGCCAAAAATGCATTCAACTTAAATTAATTGCAACAAAATCAATGTTTAGTTTGTTTAAGAAAAACAATTAAGAAATTAAAAATAAAATAATATGTACATATGTATATGAAATTCACAACTAATGTGTTGACGTTAGTGTCAACAGTTTTATTAAAACAAACAAATAATAAATAATAGCATTAACAGTTTATAAAACTTAAAAACAATTCAGGTGACAAAATTAATTGTACATTTGTACTACATAACGAGAATAATTAAAAACACTAAAAAGTATATTATTAATAAGTTTTTTGAAGGATATGATTTTAAAACTGTTGGTGCGTTTAACAATTTATTCTTGTCATAGTTGCGAAATTTCCAGCAATTGAAAAAACCCTTTTTTTTGTTGTCAACAATGCGTTGTAAAGATTATCCATATTCGTTGTTCGAATGTTAGTGCATCTTTTGAAATTTTCATGATTTTAAACTCCACGTTTCCGGGATTTCAGCAAAAATTCAGAAAATTGTGTAAAAGCTTTTCCTGTGAATGACTGTTTCCCAAACACTAGTTGGGAGCGCTTTTAAGACTTGAAGTATTTGGTAAAAATAGTTAACTGGATTGTATTAAAACATTGCTATAGCAAAGGTGCATTCAACTTCAAATTTAAAATATTGACATTATTTTGCTTAGTAAGGCGGCATCAGAATGAATTTAAAATTTAAAAGTTTTTTGTGCTACCTCTGCCTAGCTTTAAGCCTATAGTGGATCCAAAACCCTTCTGATGTTTAAATTTATTTATTGGATTTACAAAAAAGGAGGCGATAATAATATTACGTGCGTTGCATTAATAATCTCATGTAATGAAATTTCGCAATTTAAACAATAACTGGATAAATTAAAAAGAATGTTAAGATTGACCAATGTAACGTCCAAAATTCCCAGAAAAGCTTAAACATGTCCAAAAAAGAAAAATATTTGGTTTTATGCTGTGTTTACCCTAACGAGCTAGTAAAGAAATTCTATTTGTAATTTTATTTCTTTACTAGCTATAATAATTAATTAATAATTAATAACAGTTTTGAACTAATTTTTCAAAAAATATTTCTTAAAAAGAGTGCCGGCAATTGTTCTACATATTACTATTATACCGTTAAAATTGGATTCTTTCATCGGGCAGTTTACGCAATTGTAGCAGCTGTTATTAAAAAAAACAAAACAAAAATCTATAAAAACGGAATGAGTTGCCAGATAGTCGGCCGCGCTGGCATGCTGGCGTTTGCACCGGCTAGGGCTCGCCGTCTTGGGATTGTTCTTTGGCCAACCAAACTGGGTACCCGGGCAGCTACAAAAAAAATAATCATGCGAGCAAAAAAAACATATTTAAAATTTAAATTAGGCGAGGCCCGAAGCAACCCCTGTCGGCTCCTTGCTTCTCACACTACTATTACCTTGGCTGGTGTTCTGCCAGATTTATGGCCCTCCCGCTTGAGGTTAGGAACCTCACCGTGACATTGTATTTAATTTTTTTTTAATGTCCCAAAGAAACTCCTTTGCAACCACTTACCCCACCCTACTTACCGCACGTTAGAAAAGTCTTAAGCCTTCATATTAAAATTTACAGACGCTCAAAATGAAATTCATTATAAATTCGTGAGTTTTATTATTAACCAAAAGCTAAATTTTCTTTCTTACTTATATATACGCATTGTAAAATAAAATTACAAAAAACGATAATGCGTTAATTTCTAACAATATATGTTAATAAAAAAATTAAATTATTGCAAAACGAATCGATAAACAAAATTTTTAGTTACTAATATTTATTTTATTTTATTTATTTCTGTTTCTGTTAGTTATGCTGCATCTCCAGGTAGAAGCCGTCCGTCCGTTGAGCTTAGGTACGGGTTTTGTTTAGGTAAGTTATCTTTTAAACCGTTTATACCACTTATATTTAACTTTGCCTAATTTTTTTATTCTTTTCTTAGGTAAGGAGAACACTAAGGTGATATAACCACCTGATGACCGCGATACAAAAACCTAGGCTGAGCTCACCCTATACCAACGCGCGCTCAGGTCTAATGATGCCTGAGGAATGAAACGTGGAAAACGAGAAGGTACCTATATGTTTCCCTTACTATTTTGGCTAAAGATTAATATAATGTATTTTTATTTTGTTCGTAGGTCGTCTGTCGTTAGTGTCCGAAGTCCTTGGCTGAATACCTGGCACCGCCGGAAGTGGCGATGCTGATGAGAAACTGGTCCCATGGTGGATGTGACAGCGATGGTGTGGCTGTTGGTGGTGGCTGCTTAGCTGGTCTGTTTAATTTTATAGTTTTAATTTTTTTTATTTAATTTAAACGTTTTCTTTTACTAGTTTCCTTTGTTTTATGGTTACTTTTTTCTTTTAATTTGGCTACAATGTATTATTATATGTAACTAGTTTTGTCTTTTCCAGATTGTTCTTATTAATTTTTATGATATTTCTAATACCTTAAGTTCACTATATCTTTCTGCTTCAGGTTTGGTTGTTAACTTCTGGTTTAATTTTTATAATTGAGTTTAAGTTTTTATAATATTATTTAACTTTAATTTAAATCTGCCAATTTAGTTTTAGCACCTTCTGTTTAAGTTTAATATGTTATACATAACTATATGTGTTATTTAACTTAACAATAAACACTTTACAGTACTTTTCATTTATAGTCCATTTCGCTTAAAGGCCAAAAACGGATGTACGCCAAAACAGTTCTATTCACTTGCAGGTTTTTTCGAATTTCATACAAATTATTTGTTCTTAAGTCCACTTCGCCTATAGTCCATTTTCGTTTAAAGACCAAATTTTCTTGCATACATAGCTAATATTGTATAAAAGAAACTTTCATATAGTCCACCCTGTTTTTTTAAAAATTTTTTTAAATAAACTGGCAACCTTTTTTATTTTCAAGCATTTGAATTACAATAAATAATAATATGTAAAGGTTTTTGTTTAAACTATTGATTTTATTTAAATCAATATTTGCTTATATTTTAAATAAACTTTTATTTTGTTTAAAAAAAGTGGTTTTATTGAAGAAATTGCATACTTTTTACATAGTCCAAAATGTGTATTATATCCGGATTCAGTAACAGTCCATAAAGTGGCTTAAAAAGAAATTCGGTTATAGTCCTAATTCGCTTATAGTCCACAAAAATTGTGCAACTGTACTTGTGGACTATAAGCGAAAACTACTGTAGTAACATTTATTAAATGTGTTTTATTTCTTTTTGAAGTTTTAGAATTTTCCTTCCACCGGGCCACTTGTCACACCTTACTTCGCACAATCAGAAAAAGATCGACATTTTATTTTTGCCTCCCCAAGAAACCTCTTGGTCGCCATGGCTATTCCCTATTTAAAAAATTTTTCAGCATTTAACAATAATGTTTTGACTAATATTGGCTGTGGCTCTTCTTCTTCCACTTTTTCATCATGCATGCTGTATGCATATCAGCTGACCGCACGGCTTTATCTAAAGTCTTTACAGGGCGCACACGACAAACCCCACCATTCCTGGAGTCCAGCAGTGGATCCAGGATGGGAGGGAAAGAAAATCGCCTAAACCCGAAACTAGCATTTTTTTTCTAAAATACAACGTCTGGCCGCTCTAAGATAGCATTGATTGAAAAGGGAAGGCTTGGTAGCACTTATGTCATGAATGAATGGTAGCAAGGCAAATTCGCCTTGAAAAGTAGTAGAACGTATTATAATACGCGTGGTGTCAGAAAAAGGTAAGCAAGAAGTATTGCAAAAAGACATGTTACTAATTTTTTCTCAATTATATCTTTTAAAAGATAACTTTAATAATTCTTTTTCTTCCAGGGTGCAAAACAAGAAGAAAAGAAGAAGGAGCTTTCATCCTAGTAGGAACAAGGTAAGCAAATCAATAAAAAAAATTCATTCAGAAGTAAAACATTGACCATACAGTACCAGACCGGCTTCTTGGCGGCGGCAATATTGGGAGTGGCGGCTACCCATATAATTTTCAACTAAGGTGAGTTAGGTTATTTTTCAATGACTTTAATTAAAATAATTAATTAATTATCATTTTCAGATGGCCCAAAACTAAAAGACGGTTGGTGGTGAAGCTTCATATAGGTAAGTGTATAATTTTAAGAAGTGTTTAATTCAATTAGGGCATAATTGTCCGTTAAAAACCTGGCTAATGATAATAATAAAATATTTTGATAATATTACGACTAATAAATCAAAAATAAAAGATAACGGTGTAAAGTTCATAAAATGAAAAAAACTAACGTGCGGTAGAATCCTCTAAAAGTGGCAAGATCCTAACTTCCCATACTTCTGGCATCTTTTAGAGTATTCTAACGCGACAATAACTGCATATAATCAAAGTGAAATTTATTGGAAAAATAACTGCTCTATTTAATTTTTTTTTTATCAGGTTGCCGAAAGCTGAAATAACAGCAACTAAAAGCAGTTTTGAGGCCACTACCACGTCCGGGAGAACTATTATTAGGTAAGTGGATAAAATAACAAAAAAAATGTTTTTACACTAAGTAACTAAAATTCATCAGTTACTAAGGCCTTAGGGGGGTAGAAAAAGCCGGACTAAATCCACCAACCTTTATATGTATATTATATTAAATTATATGATATTATATACGTATACACAGCCCATTGGTCTTATATAGAAAGGCAACGGTAATGGTAAAACTATTTGCCCTTTATATATTGAAACTAATATAAAAACTTAACGCTAAAAAGAAGAAGGAAAAATGAAAATATTTTACAAAAAAAAAAAACAATTCGGTTTCTAAAGGAAAATTTTGCAGCTACATCTGTATGCATCAAAAAAGATGTAGCAAAATGTAATACAGCAAAAAAAAAACAATAAGAATAATATGATATGATTGGGCAAAATAAATACCCTAAGATTCCCTAAAAGAATATAAAATTTATAAATGCTTTCTTTTTTTTTATACATGTACTTCATTAAATTTTAATTTTTAGAAAATCCTTGCTTATATTAAAACGAAAATTCTAATTAATATTTTCCGTTCACAGGTTATGGAATTCATGAGGTGCCAGGACAGCTACTTAAGATAATAGTAGAAAGGTTCATATAAAAGCAAAAAAAAAAAAAAATAATAATCGTGCGATTAGCACTTGATATATATATAAATCAAACCTATATTAAGTCTTTTTTTTTTTTTCTGTTATAGGGGTCACGACAAATTCATGAGGAATTAATTTTGACACAAAATTGAGGACAAAATTTCAGCAACTACAAAAAAAAAAAAACAGCAAAGGGATGGGTTATAAAGATGTGCACAGGTGAGTAATAGAAACTAAGTTAATTAAGTATATGAGTAGATCATGCACTGATGAGTTGTTCCCATTGGACACCGGCGACTTTATGTAAAGGAAAAATTTGTTTAGCCACACTGCCAGTTGGACATATGATGTTATCCTTATTAAAAAACATATCGTTTCTGTCTTGATTCGCTTCCTACACGTTGCTACTCTAGGTGACAAACGACACCTAGCTCTTAATGGCACAGTTCCGCAGAGTGACCACGGGGTTGCACTTTTGGAGTAGCGACCAGCTACACATCTAACTACATAAGTAGGCTTACTTGAGTCGGCAGAATGGAAAAACCCAAACACTATAGCAGCTAACTTTGTAAACTAATTCCGCTGGCAGGAGGATCCCAATTGATCATTTACACAAAGGTAGGTAACGCTAATGGAAAAAATTATGAAAACTCGGATCGCATCCTAGCCTAGAGTTTGTCTTTAGTCAAGTAACAAAATATTTTATGAGTAACTACTAACTCTGCGTAGCTTTATTCGGTTAAAAAAAAACGGTCATTGCCAAATTATTGCTTATGGTCTTTTCCGTAGAAAATTCCCAAAAACTTTCCCTGCAAATCCTCGAGCTCGTACGGCCTATTACCAACCAGTTTTACAATTCTACATTTCAGGAATTTACGCGCGAGTTTTTCATTGAATCCGGTTTTAAAATCACTCTGTTGAAAATTACGCCTATAAACTTCTTGTTCAGGGACGAACTTTACACTTCGACAACGCGTGTTGTAGCTCTTTTCGTTTCTCAAATATGCTCTGTGCAGGGTTTCCCTTATTTTCTTTCGTATTAGAGACATTTGAACGGGCTTTTCAGAGATTTCTAACTTAGGATCAGCTAAGCTTTTAAGTTTTCTGGCTTAACTATAAACACTACCGTGACCAATCATATTCATACCGAAAAGTGCAAAGTACGGGGTAACTCCTATCGAAGACTGCACCGACGATCGAAGGGAAAATTCAACCTCGGGTAAATGTTTATCCCACTCCGAGTGATCGTCCTGCAAGTATGAGCGCAGTGCAGCCAGAATAGATTGGTTAACGCGTTCGTACGCATTAGCCTGCGACGAGTGCGTTGCCGTTCGAACGTGTTTTATGCCAAAGTTTTTCATAAGATCTGCAAACTCTTTACTTATGAATTTTTTGCCATTATCCGATACTACTGTCTCGGGGGTACCGAATTTGTAAAATACTTCTGCAATTAAAAATCTTACAATATTTTTAGTATCTGCCTTTAGCCAGGCTTTTAGCAAAACGAATTTAGTAAGATGATCTTACACGATGAATATGTAACAATTTCCGTTCTTTGACCGAGGGTATGGACCAAGAAAGTCTATAAAAATCCGTTGAAAGGAGCGCTCGCTAATTGTTTCAGCCCCCATAGGTGGTCGTAGCGTTCTATTTACCGGTTTAGACTCTTTACATACTTGGCAACTAGCAACAAACTCACGAATTTGAGTATTTAGATTTGGCCAATAGAAATATTCTTTGACCCTGCGTATCGTCTTTCCAGCGCCTCCGTGAGAAGCTTGCGGTGAGTTATGTGACTTGTCGATGATGGTTTCGGTCAATTTATGAGGAACCCATAGTTTCCATGAGAAATCCTCATTCAATTCCACACCATCATAAGGCCGTACTCTTTTGTAAACGTAACCGTCAACTACTTTCAAATCCGGGAGCCGCTCAGAATTTGCTTCTATTGTAGAAATAAGTTCTAAATAGTCACCGATTGAGTCAAGATCGACCAGTCCTTCTACATCCGCCGAGACTTCCTCCATTTCGTAGCGCGATAGGGTATCGGGTACTACATTCTGTTTCCCCTGCATATGCTCTACCGTGAAATCATAAGATTGCAGATGTAGACTCCACCGAGCTAAACGACCACTGAGATCCTTTTGCGACATGAGCCACTTAAGGCTGCTGTGGTCGGTGATCACGGAGAAGGGCATAAGTTCTATATAGGGCCTAAACTTTTTAATCGCCATGACCACAGCTAGACACTCCCGTTCAGTGACAGAATAATTCCTTTGTGCTGGCGTCAGTTTATGAGAAAAATAGGCTATAGGGTGTTCACCATCAGACTCATCCCTCTGAAATAGCACGGCCCCGACCCCTATATCTGACGCATCACACTGAGCATAGAAATGCCTAGTGAAGTCAGGGTGATTAAGAAGCGGGCTCGAAGTCAAAGCGTTCTTGAGGCGATCAAACGCGACTTTAGCTTCCTCCGAAAACTTGAACTGCTTCCCCTTCTTTAGCGTATTAAAGATTGGAGCTGCAATGGTGGCATAGTCTGGTATGAAGCTCCGAACCTGCTTAGCTGTTTTAGGGTAGGGAAAACGAGTAATTGTTTCCACTTAAGCCGGATCAGGTTTTAGTTTGCCACCGCCCACAATGTAACCTAGATATCGTAGCTCTTTGAAGCAGAATTTAGATTTTGCCACATTAATGGTCAATCCTGCTACTTCTAGACTCCTAGCTACCCGTGTTAACAAATCCAAGTGCGTCGCAATGTCTGGAGACACTATCAGAAGATCGTCCAAATAGACGAAAACTCTTTCACGAAGAGCCGCGGGAATCACTTTATCCATTAAACGGCATAATCTTTGAGCTGCGTTACACACCCCAAAAGGCATGACCGTAAAATGGTAAAGTGGTCATCCTGGTACCGTAAAAGCAGTTTTCTCCCTACTGGACGGATCTGGTGGAATCTGCCAGATTTCGTCTTTTAGATCAACGCTAGAAATGAAAATCGTATCTCCTAAGCGGCTAAGCAACCCCTCAATGTGTGGCAGAGGAAAGGCATCCTTGACTGTTAGCGCATTGAGTTTTCGAGCGTCCAAGCACAACCGATTCTTTTCGCCCTTTCAGACCAAAGTAATCGGATGGCTCCATGGACTTTAGCTGAGCTCAACGACGCCTAGGTCAAGCATCCTATCAAGCCGGAGAGACCGGATATTAACGATCTTTCACTGGAGCTGCGCCACGGGTATCTATGTGGTGAGTTTCTAAATGTGTTTTTCCTAGGCCTTTTTTACTGTAGCAGGGAAATATGATGAAATTTAATTTCCGTCGCTGTTCCCCCGTTAAAGCATGGGTTACGACATCTAGGCTACTTTCAGTCTCTTCAACGAGACTAATTCCATTTGTCGTAAGACTCTCTACGTTTGCAAACAATTTAAAAACCTTAATAAAATCGACCCCCAAGAACAACTCACGACTCAGAGTAGGCACTAAGTAAAATGTTATGATCTGCGCTGTTTGATCAAACGCCACCTCCGCACGTACGCGACCGACAATGTTGTGCACTGTGCCATCAGCTGTCTTGATAATAGTAGAAAAATCGTGGATTTTAAGTCCCGCCTTTTCTACAAAATCAAGACAGTTGCGACCTAAGCACGTTACTGTAGCACCGCTGTCCAGCAGCCCTTCAATTTCGTGGCCACCTAAGTTAATGCGACTGTAAAGACGCGAGTCTTTGCCCTCATATAGGGAAGCCACCGAAATCTCGTGCCGTAACTTCTTACGAATTCGATACCTTTCCCGCGCTTTCTTTATTTTATTCGATACTACCCCCGAAAATTCTACGTTTAGCCTCGTTGTATGCTTTAAGTCTAACATGCAGCGGCTTGAGCTCTCTGAGATGGGGCTCACGTTTTAAGTTCAATTAGCACCTGTTTTCGTTTACCAAGATTTGCACACTTTTTTTTAACCCATTTGCTGACTACTAACTGGGTCTAAACTTCCGTTGACCTCGCCTCCCCAGCTCGAGACGGGTTTCAAGACCGGTTTCCCTGGCACTTAGGCCACTTTGGGGCAACAAGATTATCCCTACCGCACCTAAGGCAAAATACTCTAGAAACTGGCTCTGGGCAATTTACAAAACTATGGCCGACAGTTTTACAATTCCAGCAGGTGTAATTACTTGTGGGCCGGATAGCGTCCACTTCAAGATCTACTAAAGACAAATCCTCATGCGAATGAGAAATTTCATTCACCTTATGTGTGACGTTTAAACGGTGCTGGTATATCTGCCTTTGGCTAGATAACAAATTTTCCACTCTTCTAACTTCTCGGCAAAATTCTGCCAAGCTCCTGAGGTGCACCGAAAACATTATCTGCGCTAGCGACGGCTTAAGATTACCTCTCATTATCTCTACTAATTGCTCCTCATCGTAGGGCCTTTCCTGCAGATTGCGCATCTTAATCACGCAATTATAAAAATCTTCAAAGCTCTCCTGTGGCAGCTGACGCCGATTTAATATTTGCATTTGAACCTGGTATTCTTTTTCGTAACGACAGTACTGGGCTAAAAGCGCTCTTTCCAACTCCTCCTATGCATTGACACGAACTATCTTTCGGTAATTCCAATACCAATCTAACACAGGGCCCTCTAACAGAAGATGAAAATTTCGTAAAATTTCATTGTCGGAGCAATTATAGTCTTTCCGTAAAGTTCCTACTCGAAAAATAAACTCTTGCACATTCATCGTTTTGCTTGTACCATCGAACTTAATCCCTCATTATAATTAGGGTTTAACGGCTGAAAAGCTGGCTCAGACCAAGCATGCTGTGAATAGCTTGCCTGGCTGGATGATGGCATCATATGTTGAGGCAACAGGTTATGCTGCGGCAATACAGGTTGTGGTTAAAAATGCACCTGAACTGGCTGTCGACTAGGTGGTATGGAATTTGCTTGCGGCTGGTACTGTGCTTGCCCCACTAGTTGTGCCACAAACTGCTGCTGGCGTCGGCATTGCTGATGCTGAGTCTGTGACGCCTGTTGTATTTGTTCTTGTGTCTGATGTGTAGTGGTACGCGAAGGACCTATATTTCGCTGCACCCCTGTGTCTCCTGCCCACCTTCAACCAAATGTGGAGCTGGAACTAATGGTGGTGGTAACTCATATGATTGAGACATTTGTTCATACGCAGTAGACTGCTGTTGTATGTACCCAGTCCCCACAGAAGGCCAGGAACCAACTGGCGGCTGGGTAAATGTGACTTGCCCCTGTTTTTGACCACGTAGCTGACTTTCTATGTTTGAGCAGCTCTGTAGACTTGCTCTGGGCCTTGACTGCGGGCTGACAGAGAAGCTAAAGCACCTTTTACTTCCATCAAGGCTTTCTGAATTTTGTCATCAACCTGCTGCATAAACCTTGACTGACAGAGTCCCACAGACGCCTCTACAATTTGATGTATATCCCTAACATTAGGGGACATGCCGATTCTGTTATCAGCGCCTGCACTATCGAGCGTCTCTCTACGAAAATTGTGGGCTGTAGCACTTACAAAAGCTGGTGATATCACTGTCGGATCCGCACTCCCTGGGCTTATAGATAATTCCTGTGGGGATAAAACTGAAAACACTGGATCGCTAACCGTTGTGACCGTTGTTGTAGCTGCCACGGTAGACATCTGATTCGCTAAAGATGAGACTGTTGTAGTGGTATCCGTTCCACAAGTCACACCCGCTCGAGATGTCGGCATATTCTCAGCGTCAGACAACATTCTGCTTGCTTGCCGAGATAATACCATTAAATCAGAACTACTCAAAACATAATCAAAGTAGAACTTCCAAATTAGGCCTGCTGATAAAGAAAAAAAAACGATTCTAATGCCCAAAAGAAACTACAACCAAAATTACGGCAAAGTAAAATAAACAAATCAAAAAGAAAAATAAGATATAAGCTTTCCTTCTAAAATTCCAACGATTCAAGGTAAATTATTACGTTTATTCGGCGGCTTTTCGAGTGAAAGTAAGATTTGCAAAGGTACGTATAAAATCATAAATTTAATAGCTAGTGTGTGATTTTTCCTAACATTCCTTTTAAAAATTTTTTTTATTTTTTTTTTTTTTAGGAGCTAAGTGATGAGCTATAAAAACTAACTCACGTCAACAACAGCTGTGCTGCAACTTAGAAGAGGGAATTTTTCACCCATCCATAAGGACTAGCCTTAACTGTTACCGATGAAAAAGTTTAAAAAGTTAAAAAGGGTAGGTATAAACTTCTACGCCGTCTAACTACTTTAGTTTATTGATAAACTATTAATTCTTAAAATGGTATCTTCGTCCTTTCTAGTACCTTGAGCAATTAAATAACTATTGCGGTATTTTCTCTAACAATATTAAAATTTAAGCCTCAAGCCACTGAAAAGAATATAGAAACTGGCTTACTAAGCACTCACGATCAGATTACGCGCTACATATGTCGCAACACGATCCAGGTTAATGCGACCTGTATATCGGGACTTACACATGAGCGAGTATGATGCATCGTAGACACTTAGGTAGCTCAGAAAAACATAAAAAAATGAAAATATAAACGGAAAAAAGTCCCCTCCATCCTCACTTGTCTGCACCGCTTCTCATAAAAGACTCTTAAGTCCCTTGACGGGTCATGTGCTTCAAGCGAAAATGATTAGAAATTAAAACGAAAAGAAAATTCTCATCGGGAGTTACTTCGGTCCCCACGTTGGGCGCCATTTTTGTAGCAGCTGTTATTAAAAAAAAAAAAACAAAAATGTATAAAAACGGAATGAGTTGCCTAATAGTCGGCCGCGCTGGCATGCTGGCGTTTGCACCGGCTAGGGCTCGCCGTCTTAGGATGGTTCTTTGGCCAACCAAACTGGGTACCCGGGCAGCTAAAAAAAAAATTAATCATGCCAGCAAAAAAACATGTTAAAAATTTAAATTAGACGAGGCCCGAAGCAACCCCTGTCGGCTCCTTGCTTCTCACACTACTATTACCTTGGCTTGTGTTGTGCCAGATTTATGGCCCTCCCGCTTGAGGTTAGGAACCTCACCGTGACATTGTATTTAATTTTTTTTAATGTCCCAAAGAAACTCCTTTGCAACCACTTACCCCACCCTACTTACCGCACGTTAGAAAAGTCTTAAGCCTTCATATTAAAATTTACAGACGCTCAAAATAAATTCGTTATAAATTCGTGAGTTTTATTATTAACCAAAAGCTAAATTTTCTTTCTTACTTATATACACGCATTATAAAATAAAATTACAAAACACGATAATGCGTTAATTTCTAACAATATATGTTAATAAAAAAATTAAATTATTGCAAAACGAATCGATAAACAAAATTTTTAGTTACTAATATTTATTTTATTTTATTTATTTCTGTTTCTGTTAGTTATGCTGCATCTCCAGGTAGAAGCCGTCCGTCCGTTGAGCTTAGGTACGGGGTTTGTTTAGGTAAGTTATCTTTTAAACCGTTTATACCACTTATATTTAACTTTGCCTAATTTTTTTATTCTTTTCTTAGGTAAGGAGAACACTAAGGTCATATAACCACCTGATGACCGCGATACAAAAACCTAGGCTGAGCTCACCCTATACCAACGCGCGCTCAGCTCTAATGATGCCTGAGGAATGAAACGTGGAAAACGAGAAGGTACCTATATGTTTCCGTTACTATGTTGGCTAAAGATTAATATAATGTATTTTTATTTTGTTCGTAGGTCGTCTGTCGTTAGTGTCCGAAGTCCTTGGCTGAATACCTGGCACCGCCGGAAGTGGCGATGCTGATGAGAAACTGGTCCCACGGTGGATGTGACAGCGATGGTGTGGCTGATGGTGGTGGCTGCTTAGCTGGTCTGTTTAATTTTATAGTTTTTATTTCTTTATATTTAATTTAAGCGTTTTCTTTTACTGGTTTCCTTTGTTTTATGGTTAACTTTTTTCTTTCAAGTTGGCTACAATGTATTATTATAACTAGTTTTGTCTTTTCCAGATTGTTATTATTAATTTAATGATATTTCTAATACCTTAAGTTCACTATATCTTTCTACTTCAGGTTTGGTTGTTAACTTCTGGTTTAATTTTTATAATTGAGTTTAAGTTTTTATAATATTATTTAACTTTAATTTAAATCTGCCGATTTAGTTTTAGCACCTTCTGTTTAAGTTTAATATATTATACATAACTATATGTGTTATTTATTTAACAATAAACACTTTAGTAACATTTCTTAAATGTGTTTTATTTATTTTTGAAGTTTTAGAATTTTCCTTCCTCCGGGCCACTTGTCACACCTTACTTCTTTTAATTTTGCCTCCCCATTTTAAAAATTTTTCAGCAATTAACAATAATGTTTAGCCTAATATTGGCTGTGGCTCTTCTTCTTCCACTTTTTCATCATGCATGCTGAAGTATATCAGCTGACCGCACGGCTTTATCCAAAGTCTTTACAGGGCGCACACGACACAATGCAAGCACAGAAAGACAAAACTCCAAAAATAGGTGTTTTTTCATTCCATATCGATAATTATCTAAGCCAAAATCAAAATTTTCCAAAAAATAATTCATGTACGAAAATGAAACCGTTACTTCTTTATTATATGTATAGATACATTGTGACTTGGAAAATTATTTCTCCCGAATACTAGAAAATTTGTTGCTAACCAAAAATATGGAAACAAAAAAAAATATCACCTAAAAACGCTGTTTTTAATTTTTCACGTCGCTGACTACCTAAGCATCCTCATTTTAAAATTAACTTTGCTGTAGCCTAAGAGGATTTAATACAATTAGGATAAAATTTTTTAAATTTTTGTGAAAAGAAAGGAGTCCAGAATCATCTTATTTCTTGTTTTTTCACCCACAAAATTAAGAATTGCTGTAGGAAAAATTAATGTGTGTGAACTCGGTATATAGAAATATTGTGTTAAAAGTATAATTGGCTATATTCGGCTATGCCGAATCTCAGATACCCTTCACCATCTATGTAAATCTAGTTTAGTAAAGTACCTTCAATCAAAAAAGCAAATATTGGGATGACAGAGAATTAAAAATAAGAAAAAAATTTTAAGTACTACATATATATAATTTTTCGTAAAAATATCATCGGCTCTTAATAGATTAGGCATTAAAAAAATAGTATATCTTAAAAGATCTTTTCAAAAGCTTTATACGAGGGCTGCTCTATATATTTCTGGCCTAATAGTGAAAATGCGAATATTTATAATCAAAAATGGTTTTATTGTTTTTCAAAGTATTCTCCAGCATGATTTATACAATTTTGCATGCGCTCAAACCAGTTGTCGAAGCACTTTTTCCACTCCGATTGAGACACCTCTAAAACATGGTTTTTCTGGCGGCGAAAATCGTCGACCACGCATTTTTTTTTTTTTTTTGATGTGCGAAAACAAGAAGAAGTCATTAGGTGCCAAGTCAGGGCTGTACGGCGGATAACCCATTTATTGGAAGTTTTGGCCGGTCAAAAACGCTCTGGTTTGAGCCGATGTGTGAGAGCTCGCATTGTCATGGTGAACAATGATTCGTCTTCTCTTGTTGGTTTTTCGAATTTCTCCGATGACTTCAGGCAAACAAATTGTAGTGTACCACTCAGAAGTGACCCTCCTACGTTCCTCAAGCGGAACAGTCGCCACATGACCAGTTTTGCCGAAGAAACATGCGACCGTTTGGTTCGAAGTGCTTCTTCCACGAACAACTTTCGTTGGATTTTGCTTGTCAGTGTTGCCAGGCCAGAAATATATATATATAGCAGCCCTCGTTATTAGTTATTAGAAAATATGGGCGAGTGCCAATTTTTTATTTGATGTTTTTTTTTGTAATAATTTAATTCTCTATCGCCCCATATATTTGTTTTTTTAAGTGGAGTTACTTCATTTTTCCAAATGATAAAGAAGAATTAGGCATGGTGTTTTGCCCGCTGCATCGAGGGACATAGACCGATCTTGCTGATTTCCAATAGCACTTCTTTTGACACTATGTCTGATCGATTGGCGTAAATTTTTTCTAGCTAATCTAGTGCCTCAGTAAACTTGATTTCAACACTAACACGAACGGACAGACGGTTTTCGCCCAGTAGACTTCGCTATGCATAAGAATTCAGAATGTCTATACTTTATGTCGCCGGAAATAGATATTGTGGAAATTACAAGCGAAATGATAAAATTAGTTATAATTATTAGTTAGTTATATTAGTATTTTCCACTTTTTATGATGAAGGGTATGATCATGTTATCATTGAAATAATAAACTGAGCAAAATTTTCAATTGGCAGCTCACATGGTTAAATCTCGTAAAAGTTGGCGCTTGCAGAATCCACGCCATGTTAACATATCTGTAAGCAGTTTTATATTCTGCCCCTTTTACAGTAGAATAAACTAACTAACTATTTAAATTTTTACTAATGCAGAAAATTAAACATTAAAATGAATCTAACAAATTATTTATTATTTATGTGTTTGCAAGATGTAGCAATAGCAATTTTAATTTTTTATATCTTAAAGTCAATTCTTTATTTGTACTTCTTGTTTGATAGTTCACCAAACAATATTTAAATGGTAGGGGAAATATATCGTTTAAGTAAGGAAACATGCAATTCCCCATAACCAATTATTTTCATTTTAAGAATAAAAATAATGTCGATTTTAGTAACTAGAAAAAAAGGCGAAAGTATAATAGTTACCATGTTAAAAATTACCAACGATGTTTTGTGCAAATCCAAAACACTTTTTCAAAATTGTATGTAAAATATTCTTTTTCAGGTAATTCTTAAATTTAAGGCACCCATATCTGAGAGAAATATTATTTTCAGTCTTAGAATTCCCTTAACCAAAGACACTTCATCGCTGCTATTTTAGTGCCATTTATAAATAAAGATGAAATGTTAATATGTAAAAGAAATACGATTTATTAGAATTGTCCGTAACGCAATAACACTTCTACGAAATTATACCCATTAACATACAAGTTTTTCAAGAAGATAGATCAGCAGATTCCGAACGTTTACCTAAAACTTACTTTATCTTTACATGAAGTTCAGTTATATGCTGACAGCGTTTATTTGTATAACTTTAATGCTTAAAGATATATGTTTGAAGTAAAAGCACTATTAAATCGACCTTTATTTATTTAAGGTTGGACAACCGTGCCTTTTAGGAAGTAAATTATTGTCAATATGAAATTATTACACACTTCGCTCAAATACTTACATTTGATTGGGCATCAACTAATTCTAAAGTAAAAAGTTGGGGAAGGCCTCCATTGAATCCTTCAATACAAGTAACTGTTAAAGATGTCATCGATATATTCATCAGTGTACAATTATGAACCTGATCAGGGCGTCCTAAAATTAATAAAAGTTAAGAATTATGTCACCCGTTAGTTTTTCACTGGCATTATTTATAAATTAATAATCTTATTTTGACTTGCAGGGTTATTTGGTTCTACTTTTCCTATATTAAGAAATGTGAAAGTAAAACGATAGAGTATTAAGTATCAAACAAAATTTTTGATATTTTAACTACTATACAAATTTGATTAAAAATCAAAAAATCATTATCTGACAAAGGTTATTGGCAGTTAAGTCCCAGAAAAGTTAAGTTAATTTATTATTAACTGTTGCCCAACAAAAGTAAAGTCCTGAAATAGTACAAGAAAAAGTTATCTAGCAGTATAATGAAATAAAAGGTCCTTAAGTGGTATACAAAAATTTAAACTTTTAATGTTTTAAACAAATTATAGTTTTAACAAGACTTAAATAAAAATAAGATAATATACAAAACTAGAAATAATAAAACTTAAGAAATAAATAAATAATAATTAATAAAACATAAGAAATAATAATGATATGTATTTTACTAATTTTGTACTTAACTATTTATTTTAAGTTTTATTTTTGTTATTATATACACTTACATACATATTCATGCACTATAATTATAAGTCTTGTTTGTTGTGCATGAAACCGATGAATAAATAAAAAAAGATATATAATTCGCATTTAGCAACACGTTAAAATAAAATTAAGCTTTAAAACAAGTTATAGATCAATCTATATTTAGCTTATCAATCTAATGTCTAACCTAAATCTGGTTATATAGAATGCAAAATCATAAGTTTAACTATTTCTAACTTATATTAATGTCGTAAAGGTCCGGAGACATTTGACAAACATTACCCAACTTGTTTGCCCAAATTGTTTTAAAGCACTGAGGAGCACTTTTTTTTTGTTAAAACTGCTATGACATAAAATCAAAAACATATAAGCATACATACATGTGTCAATGTGCGGTCACACCCAAGCAAAAATTTGGCTTAAAAAATATTTAAACAAACCTTAAAAAACACATATATATATATATATATATATATATATATATATATATATTAATATATATATATATATATATATATATATATATATATATATATATATATGTATATATATATGTATATATATATATACATATATATATATATATATATATTGATGTCGTCATTAGCATTACATTTTAATACCCTTCACCACAAAAATTAAATCACTTTAATTTTCACTAGCTTATTTAGTGCCTTGGCAAAATTGATTTCAACACTAACACAGAAGGTCAGACGATCATCGCTCAATCGACTTCGATATGCATAAGGACTCAAAATATATTTAGTTTAGGGGGTCGAAAAGGGATATTGTAGAATTTACAAACGGAATGACAAACTTGGATAACCATTTTTCCACTTTTTGTGGTGAAAGGTATAACAACAGAGGTCCATTTGCAATTGCATCATTGTTAAATTTTTGGGTTTTATTTAAAAAAATATAAACAAAATCGAGAAAGAAGACACAGACAAAATATTTTTTCTTAAAAAGTCAAATCGATATATGTATGGTATATACATATTATGTATGTATATGTATATTAGGGTGCGCTTTATTTTTAAAAGTGAAAAAGTGCACCTTAACTCCTCCAAGATGTGTTCTCTGTAGCCAAAAATGCGTTGTTGAAAATTTCAACCAGATTGGAATGGGAGAAGGCGTGCCGCATCCGCCCATAAAATAGTAATATTATTTAAATAAATTTCAAAATACATAATTACCACAGATTTCGTTTAAATGTAAGTTCGTGTTGGAAAGATTATAATGAATCTATTCCTTTTGAATTTGAGTTCCATAACGAAAAGTGTTCAAACACTGTTATTTTAAGTTAAGCCATTTTTTCTCCAAACTGCACGATTCTGATAGTTTACTAAGCAAACTTCGGAGCAATTTAATAACTTATTAAAACTGATGTCTTTGCGTTAGGATATTGTTTCCGATAATCAACTACAATTTGCGTTATAAATTGTTTTTCTTCTTCATCATGTGATAAAACTTGATTTAATTCTTCCATAAGCCTTACATCCCTTAATCTTTATCAACCCTCAATTTACTTACAAAAGCCAAGCCAATTGTATGCGACTGATCATTTTGCCATTCTCCAGGATCTTTCTGCCAAATATCCGTTGAAATTGAATAACTTTTTTCCATCAAAAGGTATAATTACAGGAAGACGATCGACTCGTTCATTGATATAGTAAAATGTTGCCATTATTACAGAGTTACTGCTGTAATATATTGCTTTTGAAACGTTTCCCGTCAAAACGAAACTTCGTACGTTACCGACGGATTAAAGTGGCATTTATTACTAAGTTAATTACGTCATGGTGCAAAGCTTGAGCAGCTGCTATTAGAATTCTTTATTTACACTTATCTAAAACTGATACCAGCTTTGGTGTTATAAAATTTTGTCGGCCTCTTTTTTTTCTTGAAAAAAAAAAAACATATGTATAGATACATATATAGATTATAGAATATGTAGATTTTACAATAATCAAATTATCATTTTTAAAATATAAAATAGTATAAAGCACACTTTAACTTTAATATTTACCTCATATGTTTGTCCTGAAAACGTTGTTGATTCTTCTCTCGAATCGATTCGGCTTTTCCTTTTTTATCAATTTGCAGTCACTACCCATCATTGCTCCAGGTCTTCCGTTTTCTTTGATTTATTAAAAAAATCTTATCTTTCGCTATAGAGTTCATATCCAATGCATTAGAATGAGCAACGTCAAGCAAATAGTCTAATTTATCAACAAAATTCTTTTCTCGTTTCTCCTGCAGTAATGTTTGGCGTTTCGAGCTTTTCTGTAAATTTCTCCATTCTAAATATAAACTTTCTACCTTTAAAATACATTTATCAGTAGATCTTATTGGGATTCGTGCTTTTTTCCATAAAACTTCTACTTCTTTTACTACAAGAGAAGTACTTGCACAAAGTTCAAGCTTTAGCAGCTCGGCACCTCTTATTTGGCTGGCATCATAGCAGAGAAGATACATTTGCTCTTTTTCTCTAATGTTCATTTTATTTATTTTTCGTTAATTTCACAAACTTATTTGTTTAATTTTTTTTATTTCTTTATTTAACAATTTTACTTTTTAACTTTCGGTACTCTTTTTCAAGTGATAAAATTGATTATATCAAAGAACGCTTCGCTTGGGGACTCACCGTTTTGTTAAAAAATTGTAGTGAGATTACACGACTATTTGTTAATAAAGTTCTAGAGCTGCTAGATTTTATTTATTATACATTTTTTATCAGTTTTCTTACCTGGCAAACGAAAAACTTTACTCATTTTGATAACTGTTAAAATCAATATACATATGTATGGCTGAACATGTGTATGAAAAAATGTCATAAATTTAAAAAACGCAGTCTTATTATAACGTTTTTAAACTCATGCTTTTAAGCTCAGAACAAATAAATTTACTATAATCCACCTAAAAATTGTTAGAATAATTTATAAGCCAACCATCAATTCAGCATTTACACTTCTTCTATGTGAATTTAAAAAATTTTGTCAACTTGTGGGCGGTTGCGGCACGCCTTCTCCTGTTGCAATATGCCTTATACTATCCACAAAGTATCATTTTAGTACAGAGAACATTTCTGCAGAGAGTTGCAGTAGAAACTTTGCAAAAAAATTGGCCCATACATATAAAGCGCACGCTAGTGTGTATACATGTTTTCATATGTGGCTATAAAAGAATGCCTTCATTTTCTTAGCAATAAAATAAGATAATAATTTCGATTTTTTTAAGTAGCTCAATTTCTATGCACCTTACAATACCTAAATCAAATTTCTAAAAGTATTTGGGAATGTTTTTATTTATTTGATATTATCAATTCATCTGATTGTACAAAATTTGGATTTTGAAATGAAAGGGTGTCCTAATGGTTGATGTAATTTGATGTATGTGGCCAAACTTTTAAACCGTAATTGACAGGCAGCTGAAATTTAAAAGAAAACTGAATTGCTATGTTTACTACAAAAACAGGTATACAATTTGAATTTATAAACTAAAGGGTGTTCCCAAAATTGATGTAATTTGGCCTATATGGCTGTATACTTTAAATCGTTATATATAAGAATTTGAAAATTAGACAGAATGTTCGCTACTTTTTCTGGTATATTTAAAATTTTACATTACAGGTTGTAAAAACAGTCTATGTAATGTATGTTTATGTCCAAGCCGCTGAACCGTTAAAAAAAAAATGTACCAAGAACTTTTATTGCTAAATTCGATACATGTCGAAGTATAAAATTTGAATTTTAAATTTAAAGGGTACCCCAATAGTTAATGTAATTTCATGTATGCGGCTAAACTTTAGAACTATTGTAGACAGACAGTTGAAATTTACAAATTTACCTGTATTGCTAGTCCACTATAACATCTGAATTTATAAATTAAAGCGTTTTTGCATAATTGATTGAATAAATTGAAATCGGCCTATATGAACCTATCTTTTGAATCGATATATACAAAAATTTGTCTGGTATAATAAGAAGTATAAATATTTAAAATTATAAATTAAAGGATGTTACAATAGTTTATGTAAGGATTGTTCGGAATTGCATTACTGCGCTTCATCTGATGCGCATGTATGATGCTACTTATAAATAATAATTATGTGCTCACAAATACCTCTTATTAAAAGCTTCGAATATCAAAGTCTAATTTATTTCTAGAAATGCATAATCAAATGTAATTTAACAAAATAAAATTAATCAATATCAAAATAGAAATTTACTCATCAATCGCTTCAGCCATTTTTGTGATGCGAGCTTGACGTTTGTTTGCGCATCATAAATATCTGTGATACATTTTAAAACACATGACATATGCAGTAAACCCAACTAATGCATTTTCGAACGAACTACGCATCAAATGCATCGCAGTGATGCATTTCTGAACAAGCCAGCAATTTTATGTATATGGTCAAGCTGTTGAGCCGTTATAGCCAGACAAGTGAAATTAAAATAATCTGCATTGCTACAGTGACTTCCAAAATTGTTCACAAAAACACATTTTTTTATAATATGGTTTTAACCTCTCCTTATTATTAATTATTTTTTATCTTATTATTTTTTATATTTGTTGTTGCATGCAATTCTTTTATTTAGTATTATTTACAAAAACAACGTTTTCGTTTTCTTACCATAACTCCCGTTATGTTTGTATTTTTATGAACATTTTTGTAACTCTACTGCATTTAAGTTTTTTCATGACCGGAAGTGTTTCTAAAAAATTAAAAAATCGTAAAAAAACTTTAAAAATAAAATTAACATTATAGAAGTGATTTCAATCAATTTTGAATCCATTAGTGTAATCAGTGATTCAATTTTTATAAAAATAATTATGCCAAAGGTTATTTTAACTGTGATTAAAAAAAGGTTGGAAACGATATTTTAAATGGCGTACCTCTTCGTGAAATTGCAAAAAAGCATAATGTATCTCTTGGATTTGTGTCAAAGCTTCGAAATTCACTCGATGGAGTTCCTAAATTTAAGAAACGTGGTCGTTAACCGAAGATAAGTCCCTAAACCAAAAGGTTGGTTCGACACCTTACAGTTTCAGGAGCTGCTGATAACGCTGTAGAGACCAACAAAGGGTTTTAGGAGTCTCTTCAAATAAACGTGTCAAATCAAACAGTAAGAAGCTGTCTCAAATAGTGTGGTATGTAAACTAAAACAAAATATAAAAAGCCACATTTGTCATCCAAACATCGTGCAGCCCGTTTGGAGTTTGCAAAGGAGCAAATAAACTGGACTCACGAGCAATGAATTGGTAACATGGTCCGAAGAAACTAAAATTAACCGTTTGGGGTCTAATGGTCGCATTTAGTTCTGGTGTGATCAAAAACCTGGTATAACAGAACGTAATATTCAGAGCACGCTTAAATTTGGTGGAGGTTAACTGGCGATTTGGGGTTGTTTTCCAGGAGAAAAGCTCGGGGTCTAGCGAAAAATCGACGAAATAATGAAGGCAGAAAATTATATAGAAATTTTACGTGATTCCTATCTACCCAGCTTAGAAATTTTTGGATGTGAACCGGGTGATACGTTGTTAATGCAAGACAACGACTTCAAGCATAAGGCTAGGGTAACTATGAAATGGCTAGAAGACCACAATATCAGATGTATGGATTGGCCAGATGTATGGCTTCAACCTGTCATTAAAGCTAAAGGCGGTAACATTAAATACTGATATACACTTTTAAAAAATCGGATTCTACAAAATATCCGCAAGGTCACAAAAAGGTTCATATAAATTAAGTAATGAAGTGTTAATTTTAGTCAATATTAAAAACTGAAAGTCTGTTTTGTTATCAATTTTTTATGTATTAGTATATAATATTTTAATTTTTAAAAGAAGAATCAAGATATGTTGTATTAATAAAAAATTATTCCAAAAAATCTTTAATCAGCTGTTTTTGAGAACAATTTTGGAAGTCAGTGTAAATCCACTACAACAGAATATTAAAGGGTGCCCCAATAACAAATGTAATATGATATATGTGCTAATGTAATTTAATATGTGTGGATAGACTCTTGAACTGTTATAAGCAAATAGCTGAAATCTATTTTAAAATCGGTTATTTTTACAAGAATTATTTTTCTTATTTATATCTCTAAATTATGCATTCTCTGGCCAGACTAGGTGCTTTTTTTTTAATAACCAAATGTAGCTTAAATTGTTTTCCTACAAAAACTTTGTGCGAGAATTAAAAGCATTGTTTTATATAAAAAAAAAGAAAATATCTTACACAGCTGCACGTAAACTATTAAAGTAGAGTAGGTGATATTACATATGCACATGTATGAATGTATATAGATTAAAACTAAAATAATTATTACATATAATGACAAGGTGAGAAAGAAGTATGATGAATAACTTAGATGTACGAAAATTTGAAACAAGCAAGGACATGGAAGAATATAAAGGTTTTCATATTTAAAGCTATAACACTGTAACGTGGTTTTTTCGTCGGCTGTGGTGGCTCAGTCGAGTCCAGGGCTTTACTTACGAATCCACAAACCTTGCGTGATAACACAAAGATTTTCCCTTCTTTAGGTTATTTAAATATAATTACTTTTAAATGAATTAAAATTTACTTTACGGAAGGCTTAGGTTTATTTTAAATTTAATTTCTAAAAATTTTTACAAAGAAAAATTATTTACAAATGTATGCGAATATTTTTCAAAGAAAACATGAAAAATTAGGCACTAGCAGAATGTAATGACGGATTTTCTGGATCGCTACATCCTTTTTCAGTATTCTTTGCATTTTCCTACCTTCAATTTTGTACATTGTAAACATCATCTATTTAAACAAATAATCAGAACTAATTTGGTTAGACGAATTTTTGAAAAGTCGCACAAAAGGTCGTTTTATAAAATTACAGTCGCATAAAATAGTCGTTTGGGAAAAAAAGTTGCACATCTTTTTTAGCATTTTTATTAATTAAAATTATAACAAAGCGAAAAAAACAAAAACAATTCAAGCAAAACAAAAAGCTCATTACAGAATCCATTTTTATCATATACATTTATACTAACGGCGTTTTATAATTTATTTGTCGTATGCTATTATATTACATATGTATGTATAGAATATTATAATTTACTAGAAATTAAATTTTTTTTGTGAGAAACTTTACAAAAAAGAATAGAAAATCCCAAAAACTAAAACAGTTGCAAAAGTCGGTGACAAAAAAAAGGTCTCACAAAAAGTCCCAGACCGCTTAAATAGGGTCAAATTGACACTTTAGTCGGGCGAGCGGTAACTTTGGTCATTCATACTTGTTTCCTCACAACATTATGGATGCTGTTCCATTAATATTTTAACTGTTGTTAAATTAAGAAAAAATATATACAAATGTATGCGGATTTTTTCAGAAATAAAATTAAAAAATAAACCTTAGCTGAAAAAAGTAAATTAAAATCATTTATAATATCCACGGTTCGAATCATGATTGGGAGAAATTTTAAATTATAATAACTTTTATTAAGTTCTGCTAAAATATAATAATTCAATACGAAAATCACTATTATTAACGATGAACTTAAGATTCAACGAGATTGGCTACGGATCGCAGGTTGGGGTGTGCTGGATCGATGTGCAGATTCGGATAATAACAGGTTCGAGTGATGATGATTCGGGTGAACTGTATCGATACGCAAGTTGGGGTTATAACAGGTTCGGGTGTACTGGATCGATGCGCAGATAATATATCGAAAATATACATACAATATGTGAGAACAAATGGGATCAAGACTTGAGTCAGTACCTGGCAGGAGAACCTGACTGTGGTCTTACCACTGAGTGAAATACAAAGCGTCGACTAGCGCCCCCAGGTAGACGTAGCCAACAGAGTTGAAATTTCAAGAACATGGCCTGCAGGACCATGTCATTCCTCTTGTTTGAGGGTTGGAGACTTTTCAACTCCTCTGTTGAATATGCAGTAGCACGTTCGTTTAGCACCCCCCCCGAAGGGACCTCACCAGTAACCGGCTACAGAGATGGGCGGCTCTCTGTATGGGCCACTGGTTCCCGTAGTGCCAGTCTCTTAAAGGGCACTAGTAAGCCATTCAACAAGTAACCGGGAGACTGGTTCCCCCTATACCCCGAGTGTACCATGTCTGTGCCTAGGTTAAAATCAGACTTCTTGTAGTACCTCCGGGGGGAACTCTGGGAGAACAGTCGGTCAAAACCACTGTGACAATAGTCAGCCGAAGCCGGTGTAGTAATTAATTGTGACTTTTGACCAGTGGTCAGAAAATATTAACTGGCTCTTTAATAAACTAGCGAGCGTAAAGTCCAGGGACATAGAATTTGTCATACGTTATACTTTAGCGTATAAAACTGTGGTCAAAGTAATGACGGATAAAGTTAGCACAATGAGTACTTTGCTTAAGTACATTTAATCAATGTTTGCTCTCTATTTTTATTCACTTTTAAATTAAAATCATTTTTATTTACCTGTTAATTTAATTTAATATGTATTTTTTTTTTTTTTTTTTGCCACTAATTCTATTTTATTAAAATCAGAGCACAATTAAAACAGAGCAAGAGTGAAAAGAAAACAAGAAAAATGAAGCAATTAATAGTTGTCAAAATATTTAACCCACTTCAAAAGATAAACTTTTCCAACCTCGTACTTTGCATAAAGAAAACATGTATTTTAACTGACTTGTCAGTTGAATACGTCAAAATTTAATGTATGATAGATTCTATGTGCCTCATCCTTAAATGTCATAGAGATCGCAATCTCTCCGTATGTGTTCCAAAGTCGTTACTTATAATAATTAATAAAGCAAATGAGAATTATACTGTTTACTAAGTGCAATGCTACTTTCTTACCATTGATCAGTGTTGCCAGAAATTCTGCCTCTTGTTTCCAATTTAACTCTCCAATTTTGTCTCCAAAAAGAAACAGTATAAAATAAGCATCTTTATTAAAAAAACAAACTTTCTAATTTATTTTTTTATATATACATATACTCTGTCATTAATTTTAATATTTTGAACTGAGTGATAAAAGAGTCTATATTATTCAGAAAAAAGGTATGTATGTATTTTTTATTTCTTACACATTAAAAATGGTGTATCCCAAACTCAAGAGTATGCAGTAAGCTAAAATAATAAAAAACAAGTAACTAATATATATTCAAAAATGTTTTTTTTTTCAATTCAGGAAGATACATTTTCATTTAAAGCATGAAATTCAATAGAAAAAATTTTGAATGTTTTGTTAGTTACATGGTTTTTCATTTTAGCTGACCACATGCGTGTATAATACAACTCAAGTCGGTTAACGTAAACGGACAAATTTTTTAGTGGAATTAAATACTTTGAGAGATATTTTTTTTTTCAATTCGTTTTTCATAATAGTTTTTCTGAATTAGAACTTAAGGCTGAGAAAATATATTTGTCATATAAATATATATGAATGAATTCGTACCTTTTGTTCAACTCTTCTTGAACATATTTTTAGATTTAAAACTTATTATCATTGCTTCCGGAACTTCAAATTTATAGCAGATTTCGTTTTCATCAGTAGTTCCAACAATTCATGCTGTAGCTTATTTCTCAGTTTGGTTTTCGTAGTGTTCAAGTACAAATATTTTTTTTTTTCTAAAACTGCATTACTTATTGGCATAATTAATAGATTGAACACAGAGGCAGCGTTTTCAGGAAGGAAATAATTTCCCGCATTTCCTTCTTTTGCGTAAACTAAAGCCAAAAATGTCTTTTGCATTAGAATTTTTTTTGTGCTTCTGGAAATTTATTTCTTTCGCTTTCGCAAGTAAACTTTTGAGTCTATAGATATTTTTAAAATTTTATAAACGGGATCAAATTTATTTATTAATGGTTTGAATATTCTTAAATTATTTATTTTTAAATAGTTCTTAGTTTGTCATATTTTCGGGAATCTTTAAACTTTTCTTTCGCTAGTACGAATAAGTGTTCTAAACAATTTTCATTAAAATCAATTAGGTAACAATTGCAATTCTTTAGAACATTCTATGCAAATATCTATGTCGGTCTTTACTTTATCAATATATAATTTAAAAGAGAGTGAAAGAAGTAGCTATACAATTTCTTAAGAAGAAATTCCAAAGAGTTGGGGATTGATTTTGCCGGCTCCGCGCTGCAAAAGTTTAGTGAATGGCAAACGCATTTAACTAATTTATGATACTATTTTTCCTTTTAAGGAAAACATAAAGGAACTTTTTTGCACCACACATATTAAGATTGTTGCTTATTACTAGGGCCAGTTTAAATAAGCACAAAATTTTGTAATAAAAGCAAGCAAAAAAGTCTAAAAAAACCCAAAATATGATCAAGTATAAGCAAAACAAAAAAAAAAATAGCAGAAATAATTTCTAAAAAATTATGCAAACGAAGATATTTCATTAATTTATTATTATTTATGTGTCTTTTTATGTTCTCAAAAGTAAACGATCTTCGATTGTCACATAAAACAGTGGAATAAATTGAGAATATTCGCTCGACATCGCTGGATGTCACAGGAAGGAACTTAAACGAGATAGTGAATTAATGTATTCATTGGATTTGGTTTTGTTTAAAAAAATATGTTTTTAATTTTAATTAATGGTTGAACTCCAACATTTCGCTTTAAAACCTTGTTGAGCTTTTCAAAAAATATACCATTTTCAAGATTTTCAATATCATCCCGCACTTTTTCTATAATGCACAAGGTTTCTTTTAAAGAAAGGCCTCTCTTTTCCAATATGATTATACTTTCGCAAATACACTCGAAATTATCTTTTATGTATACAAGATCAGATTTTAAAGATGCTTTTTGAAATAGAGCTTTTGCTTTACATATTGATCCACATCGTCGTCGGACAATGCGTTTAAGACATTGTAAGTTTCAGTATGGTTGTCACTGTAATAAATAGCAGCCTTGAGCCATGTACCCCATCTTATTATGCAAGGAGTTGTGGGATTGTTTATACTTGGATACATACCGTGCAATAACCCAATGCGAGATGGTGCCTAAAGATGTACGATGGAAACTTGTTTCAATGCAATTGAAAGAATACGCATAGTACATGCGTACATACCTTTAGAAAAACAGCTTTGTAATTTGCAATAATTGAGTTAACATTTTCGAAGTACAACCGTATAAAATCTGCAACTCTATTCAATCCATGAGCTAGACACGTAACGTGAAGCATCTGCGGATATAGAATTTTTAATGACCTCATTGCAGAAACAATATAAGGTGCACCGTCAGTAACAACTACCATACTCAATATCTGTTTAAATTAAAAAATATTTTAAAACGAGAATTAAATAATGATTTTAAACATATCTACTTACTTTTCGGCCATAATAATTGCAAACTATCTGTGAAAAAAGCTGCCCTAGAGCTACTATTAGCTCTTTCAACATGTGCTAAATTAAGAAGATAAGATTGTTCTTTTTCTGTCTTATCCAATATTCCAAATACAAAGTTTGCAACCATACGCTTTTCACTGTCAGTTGTTTCATCTAAAGAAATCCAGATTTTTTTATTAAGACCTTTAATTTGCAGTTCCTTAATATAAGTTTCGTAAAGCGGGGGCCATACTTCTTTCGTAGAACTGACTTAGAAGGTGCAAAATGTTTTGTGTACTTTTCCAAGAACACTTTTACGTCCAGATTGTTAATTTTGTGCAAAGGAATATTTGCTGCTAAAAACGTTTTGCATAAATCCATACTAAATTGGTTTATACTTGGATCATTTGAGTAACTTGTCAACAACGATTGTGAACAATTTGTTTGACTCTTTTCAGCGAACTTAATTTTGCTGTTCCCAAATGCTGCTGAACGTTAAAGACTTTGCATCCAGAAATTGTACAATGACAAAGAACACAAAATAGAACTGAACAATCAGCTTAAAACACTCCGGGTAGTCTTTCACAATACGAGAATTAAATTCTTTTTTGGTTTCTTTTGGCATTTTATTAATTTGTTAATGTATTTACAAAATTTCAGCAACAAAATTTCTGCAGTTCACCATAAAATACATAACTGTTCTTTTTCAAAAGTATATGTATGTAACTACACTGTTTAAAAATGTATGTGTTGTCTATTTATACCTTTTTACAAATAGAAAATTACATTAGTGAGAAAAAGACTAACATATGTACAATGTATTTTTGCTTTGTATTTGCAATAGGAAGACTCAAAAAGCGCTTTGTATAAAATTTCAAGCACGATGTGTCAAATAAAGAAATTTCTACAAAAAAGTTAAAAAAAGCTTTTCCAGCAACAAGCTTGCAAAACTTGCCCTGCTTATTACTATTTAAAAAGTTAGTTTACATCTCATGCATTGTATAAATTAACAATACTAGACCAGCAAACAAATTAGCATTACATTAAAGTTAAATAGCATATCTATCTATCTATCTAAATACATATATAAAAATTAAATGGTCCACGTATGTAATGTTACCGCGCGAGGACGGCTGGAGCCATTTTGCTGGTTTTTTGTTATATTCGATTCCAAATTTTCAGGAGATGGTTTGTATGAAAAAAATTTTTTTTGAATTTTCCGGAAAATTCAGATTCAATTCACTTATTCATTTTCTGCTTGCTTTTGTTCTTGTTCGAACTGGTTTGACGAAGCTATGTAGATCTAAGTTTTACATTTTTCCTTTTAATTTTACTGTTTGTGTATACCCTGAAGATAATGTGACTAGTCCATACACGCATGTAAATTATATTCCATAAGGGACTAGGCATAGTCCGAAGGAAACTCAGGTGTAGAGAGAAAACATGATCCCTTTAACATTACGATGTCCTAGGGCTGGACCATATAACCCAGCTTTGCATTACATGGGAGTAGTTTCAAAACTACTCTATGTGTCTACGCGATTGAACATCCCAGAGGGTTTAGATGGCAATGGATGACATCAGAGTTACCACTAAGTATTTTTTCAAGAAATATCATGCTACGTAGTCCTTACTGCACGAGCTCTTGAGGTCCTGGCAACACTTTATGCATTTGCGAAAACGCGAACACTTATCGTTTAACAACAAACTTTTGTTGGAAAATAACATGGAACATAACTGCATTACATAGGACCATTTCATTACATTTCCATTTCAGTTGCAATAGACAACATAGCCCAGTATTATCTTCTTAGTATACGCTCAAAAACGCGTAGATCAAATCAAAAGACATAAAAAAAATGAAAATAAAAGACCAATAAAGAGAGGCAACATCTTCAACTTCGGTCAAACCGAAAATTGTTCTAACATGTCAACAGTCATGCATATATATTTTCATTACTATCATAGCTGCCACATTATTTAGAGATAATACCGTTACAATTTTACAGAAAAAATCTTACTTCAATTAGAACTCACAATAAAATCACATGTACGTATGTATGAAAATAGAGTGCATGTTTTTAAATACTTTTGCACTGCATGGTATCCATTTGTCCAGCATCCTGTCGTTTTTCAAGTTCGTATCATGCACATACGTCACAAAATTGTACTATACAGCCCTAGCCAGTAATACTTTTCCTGAGATCTTCTTGCCTGCCGCCGGTGAGTCGTGAGTGTCTTTAAGGATTTGGTAACATTCTGTTTAAGGAATACACATCTTTCACTCTGACTTTGTATCCGTGGAGGACCGACGCGGCATATGCTTGAAGAGTCAGTCGACACAGTCCGGTAGTTTTATAAGGGCATTCGGTGTTAGGTTTTTTTTTTTGAAATCTTGTAAAATCCTCGTTATTAAGTCGTAGCTCGCAAATTAACGCAGTCAGAATGTCCATATCAAGTATCACCGCTTCAGCAATTGTATTAAACACCGACGCCTACAGTTGAACACTAATTTTTTTTATATTATGGTAGTTGCAAACATATCTAGGTAAGAGGCCAGTTAACGATCAGACATTTGTACTACGCGCTGGGTGCTACCCGGGTGCATACCTTTGTCTAAAAAGTGTTGTTTAAGAGACTTTTCGATGGTCGAGACTGGGGTGACCACAGTTCGCGGCAGCATCGAGAAGTAGGCCGGCAAAACAGGTAGGCAATGAGACCAGTGGCCATCAGAAGCGGTTGTTGTGTGGACGGTCTGCAGTGACAACGATTAGCTGCAGCGTCGGTACGTAGGCCAGACAAAAGGAAGGTTATCAGACCGATGACAAGAACTAGTGGTTGTTGAAGATGGGCTGCGATAACAACAGTCAGCGGCAGCTTCCATACGTATGCCGGACAAATACTTGATTGCGTTGGAGGCGATCAGCGGTTGCTGTTGCCGACTTGGAGTCTGTGCACAAGAGTCGCTGAGTACGCCGAGTATAAGACTGCGGTTAAGCCAAGCGGTGGCTGCTAAGATGACAGCCCACACATTGGATTATGCCACGTGGGCTTGCAGCTGTAGCGACTTTCAGCCGCAGCGCCCGGGTTATCAAGTCAGCCAGCTCCTGGCAGCATTGGCTGGTATTACTCGGCCGAGCAGCCTAGCCCTGGGGAATTGTAAAATTCCTCGCCAAAAAACGCTCCAAATTCGAACCAAATCTGGTGGAAGCAGGCAGCAAAGTGATCAGACGTGTTTTTTAAGAGCTCTGCATTTACAATAAAAATAAAAAACTAAAAATATTAAAACTTAAATAATAACTTTATAAACACAAGTATTTTTCTACAAATATTTCTGTTTTTTTTTTCTTTTTGTTTAAACACTGCATTAAACTTTTCTTTCGTAATAATTTTAAATGAACAAAGTACATAAGGAAAACTTAAAGAAGTAGTCTATATAAAAGTATATAAACTACATAAAATTAACATATTTCAAACAATAACAATTATTAAAAAATTGGATTACACAATAAAGTTCATGCCCAAAGGTAACAACAATAATAACAATAACATTACAAAATAAATATCTCTTAAGTGAGTGCTTATAACAAACTAAGGTAACTACAAACAAAAATTAAAAAGTAACAAACGTAGTAAGAGAATCACACGCGATACTATTGCTGACTTTTTATCATCAGATTAGCTATCAGAGCTTGTATTCTCAGGCCCTAAGGTTTCTGCTACTCGTCTGTATAACTGGAT
Source organism: Cistogaster globosa (assembly GCA_937654795.1). Lineage (NCBI taxonomy): Eukaryota > Metazoa > Arthropoda > Insecta > Diptera > Tachinidae > Cistogaster > Cistogaster globosa. The sequence continues at coordinate 110,568,195 of OW569403.1, read as the reverse complement.
TGAAACACAATTTGAGAAACAAAATTAGTATATTACTGAGAGGTCAAATCTTATTAAAACAATGATAATGGAAACTAAGAGTGTTATATTTAATGAATTAAAAAAAAAGCTAATGACTTTAAAACCGAATTAATAAGTGATGTAAGAAAAGACATACATGAACTTAATGAGAGAGATTAACTCTATAAATAAAGAAGTTGCAGAGCTAAAGGCAAAGCAAGAAAACTCTTCAGTTGCATCATAGCTGCGTATTGTTGGTATTCCATACTCTAATAGTAAAGGCTTAAAACAAATCTTTGAAGATAAATGTAAAGCTATGAGCATTAATACGCCATATGTAAAGTCAACATTTCTTGTCAAACACTTTAAAAATATGCGTAATGTAACTGATTCCCCTATTATAGTGAAACTAAATTTGCCTTATGAAAAAACCACCTAATTAAGATGGTAGCTGCTTTCCGTCGTAAAAGCAAATCGCCTCTTTAATTGAAGCAAGCTAGGTTTAAAAGTGATAAACCCTTTTATGTTAACGAAAATCTTACTCCGCATAATTTCCAAATTTTTAAAACTGCTCTGAAAATGAAAAAATATAAGGTACTGGTAGATGCTTATACTGTACGTTGTATAGTATACGTAAGAAAACTCCCTAAGGAAAATGCACATTCTTTCGAGTTGCCGGATCTGCTAAATCAGTTTTTCTAATACTTTTGATAGCCCTCAATTTGTTCTTAAATTGTATTACAATAAACATATTACTATTAAAATTTATTAATTTTAAAGTTTTTTCCTATTCAGTATTTAAATCGTGAATATCTAAATGAATTAAAATTTATTATTTTCTGGCTTAGGTTCATTTATTAATTTCATTTCTCAAAATCTTCGGACGTTTTCCGAAGAAAACAAAAAATATAGCCGCTGGCAGAATGTAAAGCCGCATTTTTAGGACCGCCAAATCCATCATCAGCGTTCTTCGCATCTATCTTACTTAAGTTGTGTATATTGTAAACATCATCTATTTAACCAACTAATTTTGTAAATAAGAATACGAGGAATATTCATATCAATTAATTTGGTTAAACAAAGTCGACACACAACTAAAGTATTTCTTCACTGCTCTCTTTGTAACTTTTCTTATACATTGGTATTTGCAATTTTGTATCAATCATCGATTGATTACGAATGCAGTATTTTTTCATTTCTATTCTATAAATTGCTGTGGCCAATTTTACATTTTTATTTCTTTTGTTTCGTGTTTTTAGGTGTGTTGCTCTAAATAAATTTTATATAAATGACAACTGATCTTAATTTCAGTTTCAAGGACAATATTTATACTATGGTAAGAATTCTTTCTAAACAAAAAACTGGTCTTAAAATAGTTCATATTAATGCAAAAAGCCGTAAAAAAAAAAGATTGAGGAATTTAGATTTATTTTTACAGCATCTTCTGTGGATATTATTTGTGTATTAGAAACTTGGTTTGGCTTAGTAATTAATGACTCAGTTTACAACTTACTAGGCTACAAATTATTCCGTGTAGATAGAGTGACACACGCTGGAGGCGTGGCAATATATGTTAGAATTAATATTAGCTGTTATGTTAAACTAAAATCTGATCCCTCTAGTCTAATTCAGTATTTATATATTGGAGCTTAAAATGGACGACAAGATAAATATCCTTTCAGCTTGTATTAATCGACCACACCATGGCACAGATATGATGTTATTATTACAGGCGATTTTAATAGCAATTCACTAATTAAAAATTCCTTATCTGTAGATATGCAAACACTTGGCCTTCTGCCCGTTAGCAATGCAGTTCTCACCCATTTTTCAACCGGAGAAAATAGCTTGCTTGATGTTTTCTTCTTTTGCGATGAAAAGCAAAAACTGATTTATGAGCAATTATTAAAATTAAAAATTTACATCTGCATTAGGAATTAGGGAAAAGTCAAAAAATATTCGCGAAATAGGAGTTGGAAGGTGAGAGCGTTGTACTTCTAGCTTTAATGTGGACGTCAACAGACTGAATAATCATTTTGTCAATATTGGAGTTGAGGGACAAACTGTAAATAAATATGTTCAACTCAATATTGTGCCTTTTGAGCACAGTTTTTGTTTTAGATGGGTAGACCAAGCGGAAGTTGACAAAAGTTTGTTTGGCATAAAGTCAAACGCTGAAGGTTTAGACGGCATTAACCCAAGATTTTTTAAGCTTGTTGCTTACAAGCTCATTCCGTTCTTAATGCACATGTTTATGACTAAGTCAGTATATCCCGATTTGTGTAAAAATGCTTAGATTCTACCGGCGCCCAAAAGCAACAACAATTATAGACCGACTACCATACTTCCATTTTTGTCTAAAGCTTTGGAAAATACAATGAAAGCTTAAATTTGTGAATATTCTAAAAAACAAAAACTTTTAACTGGTTTTCAATCTGGATTTAGACAGGCAAGAATCTGTATTGCTGCTTTTATTGATGTGGTGGAGGAACTGAGGTCTAAACTCGACAATGATATGATATCTTTTCTTGTTTTGCTAAGTCATAGCAAAGCCTTTGACACAGTAGAATATCCTATCTTACTAATGAAGCTCCAAAAATTTTTTTTATGTAAATTAATTGCATCCTATCTTTTCATTCGGAAGCAAACTGTTTTTCTTAATGGGTTAACATCTGATTCTGTTAAAGTTGATAGAAAAGTTCCTCAAGCCTCTATTTTGGGCCCCCTACTGTTTTCGTTGTACCTTAGTAATTTTCCTGGGATTTAAATCATTGTAGAAAACTAATGTATGATGATGATGTGAATCTGTACTTAAACTATAAAATTGACAGTGTTATTTTATGTATTGATTGCATCAACAATGATCTCAGTAGAATTCAACGCTGGGCGTCAATAAATGGTTTGTGTATAAATTTATCCAAATCTAAATGTATATTTATATCCAGGAATAACAGGAAAACACTAGACAATAATGCTTCATTAATAATCAACAACTATAGAATCGAATTTGTTTCATCGCTTTCATGGTCCAATCATATTAATAATACAGCATGAAAGGTACACGGAATGCTGAGAAACCTGTGGTCTATTCAGATTTTTACTCCATTTAAAACTCGTTAGCTGTTAGCAAAAACTTATTTAATACCAGTTTTATTATATGGATGTGAAATATTTGCCAACTGTGATACTACTGACTTTCGTAAACTTGAAGTTTCATACATAATACAGCTAGATATGTATTTAATCGAAGCAACTTTTAGTGTATTTTGAATGTTTGTAGTGCCTGTTTTTATTTATCAATTTATTTCTTATTAATAAAATACTATTTAATCTAAATTTTTCTAGTTTAGCGTTACTGAAAATTTATGAAATATTTTGCCATGTAATTTACTATCACTGTAATTTTTAAGATTTTAGTTCTTGTTGTGATAGTTATTAAACAATAAATAAAAATAAATGAAAATAAAATAAAAAAAATTAAAAAAATGAAGTTTAACTTTTGTGGCGTTATTTTACCAACAAGCAATTGTCGCACAGCCGTGATTTATTGCAACCACTATGGGAGAGCTATGCAACGCACGAATATACTTGGGGAATTGTATGATTCCTCACCAAGACTTTTTACGTACAGTATTGTTCGAAACCTAAGCAACTTTTTCCCACTAAGTAATAATAGACTCATATCTTTTCTTTAAATAAATTTATAGAAAATATTTTTTTATTTAATACTACACAATGTGTCTATAATCTAAGAATAACAACAAAAATTGAATTCCATTTCTTTGGAAGTTATAATAAAATAAAAACAAAACTAACTTAAAAATTCGCTGTTCAAAACCTAAGCAACTTTTAATATTTGGTATGATATCCTTTGTTTCTTACGACCTCAGCGTATCTTTTGGGCATAGATTCAATAAGATTCGATAGAATAGATGTTGGTGTAGCTTCCCACTCTGATTTTAGACAGTTTATCAACTCCTGTTTATTTTTAAAGCGTCGAGTGCCAACGCTCCGTTTTTAAAGTCAAAAAAGGTTCTCTATGGGAGTCAAGTCTGGCGATTGAGGTGGCCAATCCAAAACTTGAACCCCCTGACTAATTTCGATGAGTGTTTTGGGTCATTGTCATGTTGAAACACCCATCGAAGCGGCATTTCCCACCCAGTATAGTTAAGCATGTAAGTTGCTAAAATGTCTCTGTAAACAAAACGGTCCATTTTTGTTCGAATTTCTACAAAGGGTCCAACACCACTGGCCAAAAAACAAGTCCAAACCATTACATTTTCACTCCCATGCTTTATTGTAGCTTTTGAGTACCGAGGACGTAGCCGCTTTCCTTTTGGTCTTCTCACGTGGCAAACTCCATCTGAATTTAGTAAGTTAAATTTAGCTTCATCACTAAACAAAACAGTTCTCCATTTGGATAAAATCCAATCCATATGTGCTCTAGCAAAATCCAACCTAAAACAAATAAAAAGCTGAGAAAATCAGAGACTACGTGGCAATCAGTCAAACAAACCTCTTTTTTAAATGCTTCTTAGTCAGCATAGGCTTCTAAGATAGCATGAAGCTCCTTAAGTTTTGTTCCAATAAACGTTTTCTTACTGTGGAAGAACTAATCTGAAGTTCAGGCTCATTCATTTTTCAACTAGCTGGAAAATTTTCTGGTCTGTTCGCTCAGAAGTTTTTCGAGGTCGCCCACCGCTATTGGCTTCCTCTACTTTCCCAGTAGCTTTATACTTTTTTGTAAGTCGGGAAATTATTGATTTATTAATATTCAATTGGTTTGATATAGAAATTCGGGATTTACCGTTATTAAAAAGTTCAATAATCTTTAGCGTACAAGCTGATCCATAAGGTGTTCACGTCATAGTTGCACTTCTAAAGAATTGGTAATACTTAAATGCATAAAATCAACCATAATTATTTTTTTCAATAGAAATCATAACGGGACTAAAATTTTTGTTTAAAATGTTTGTTGTTGTTTTAGTTAATATTTCGCAACAAATGCAACAATGTAAAAGTTGCTTAGGTTTCAAAAACCGAGTATTTAAGTTAATTTTGTTTTTGATTTATAATTTCTTCCCAAGACATAAAATGTATTTTTTGTTGTTATTATTAGTATAATAAAAGGAAAATTTTTCATTTTTTTATATCAGAGAACTTATACGACCATGAGTATTTACTGGTGAAAAGTTGCTTAAGTTTCGAACAGTACTGTAAGTCCAGTAACCCACAATTGCAGTTTTACTGAAGATAAGAAACAAATTTGGGAATTGTGAATTCCTCACCAAGCAACATCTTACATGTAGGCCGAGTTATGGTAAAGAGTATATAAGATTTGGCATATCTGAATATAACACTCTTACTTTGACTTCTAGCCTCGTTTAAGAGCTCTGTAATTTTATCCTTCACCACAAAAAGTGGGAAATGGGTATCTAAGTTTGTTGTTCTGTTTTTAATTTTTACAATATACATTTCCAACCGTTAAAGTATATATTCTGAGTTCTTATGCATGGCGAAGTCGATTGAGCGATGTCCGTCTGTCTGTCCGTCCGTATTATTGTTAAAAACAATTTTGCCAAGGCACTAGATCAGCAAGAGAACATTTTAATACTATAGAAAATCAGCAAGATCGGTTCATGTCCTTCGAGGCAGCGGGAGTGACATCATATTCGCGTTTAGTACAAAAAAATTCGCGATGGCAAATTCACCACTGTTTTATCGGTTTTACAAGGATCTTCACTGGTTGACGTTTTCACTAAGAACGAATTCAGCCTGTATGGCCGTTGCTTTTAAATGCCCAATGTTAAGGCTCTTGAATATACCAGAAATTCCTCCAACTGTTGGCAGAATATTTCTTTACTACGCATTTATTATTTGAGACATATGATGATTGTTATTTGATTCCAGAACCTTCCATTATTATTTTGAATTTGTTTATACATGCTGTCTATTTATATTAGTCGTTATGTAGGTGTGTGTAGTTGTGCGTTGCGTTTATTTTTATTGCTTTACTTTAATTGTTTTTGTTTTGTGATTAAGAAGTTCTTGTAGAAACTCCCGGCGTTGTAAACATACACAATAGGTGATTTCGTTTTACTTTGTTGGTGACAATTATTTTTATTTTCTTTTATGGCCTAAATAAAGAATCGTCGCAAAACTGCCGCCCACTAAGCCTTTTCGTTCCGAATAAGCTCAACATTACCCTTGCCATATTTGGACAGCCGTTCCAGGTGAACAACTTTTATTTTTGACCTCGGATTATGGCATCTCTGTATCCGGTAAACCACATCATTCAATTTCTTGATCACCTTGTATGGGTCCTCCTAGTGGGTTTGCAGTTTAGGAGACAGTCCTTTCTTGCGTTGTGGGTTATATAGTGGAACCATTTGTCCTTCAGTATATCCCTCCGTGTTTGCTGCTCGATCATATCTGGCTTTAATTTTATCGCTGGACATTTTAATGCGGTTACGGACAAGCTCATGAAGCTCATGCAGGTCCTCTTGTGCTTGAGGAACATATTCATTGTGTTCGTCTGCAGGTCCCGGCTTAATACCAAATTCTAAATTTGCTGGCAGTTTTAGTTCTGTCCCGAACAAGATTTTAGCTCGAGTACGTGAGGTTGAATCATAAGCTAGTAAGAACTTTGGTATATGCCCATCCCAATCCTTCTGGTGTGCACTGACCACTTTTCTGAGATATTCCTCTAGGGTACGATTAAATCTTTCTACCATGCTATTAGATTGTGTGTCGTTCTAGTCTTTTTGATACCATATACGTCATACATCCCTTTGAATATGGCCGATTCAAAATTTCGTCCCTGGTCTGAATGAAGTTCTAGTGTAACACCGTATCGACACATCCAATTGTTAACAAGCGCGTCAACTACTGTTTTGGACTCTTGGTTTGGAATGGCATACACTTCAGGCCATTTGCATTTGGGAATGGACCTGCTATATCAATAGCTATCCGCTCAAAGGGGGCACCCGCGTTGTAATGATGAAGCTTGCCACGGCTCTTTCTTGTAGAACCCTTGGCCGCAATGCACTGTTCGGAATTTGCTATCCAATCGGCTACGAATTGTCGGCAGCCTACCCAGTAAAATCGTTGCTTTATCTTTTCCAGCGTTTTTGTTATCCCCATATGACCTCCGCTGTAACCATTATGAAACTGTTTCATTACCTCACTCTTTTTAGAAAATGGCACGACAATTAAGTTTGTTGTCTGTCTGCTTTCTGGCGATATTTTATATGGTTCGGTCTTCTGTTATTTTGCTTTGCCAATATAATTTTTGCCAAAATTGGGTTCTCATTCTGTGCCTTCGACCAGTCTCGCTTGAACCAATTTGGTTAAGCCGCACGTCAATGCCGCACACCCTTTTCTCGACATTTGTGCAGTGCTTGCACTCTACATGGCATGGCCATCTTGAAAGGGCATCAGTGTTGTTGTGTTTTCCGCCTTTACTATGTACAATACTAAAGACGTAGCTTTGCAAACGTTCAACCCAGCGTGCGAGCTGCCCTTCGGAATTCTTAAATTGCATCAATCAACGTAGTGCGGAGCAGTCCATCCTTAAGATGAAATGTTGTGTAACGCAGTAATTTTTTTCGGGCTTCGAGAGTACCCTGCTGTAGTAGCCAATGACCATTTCTGTTCTATTAATCTCCTGAGAAAGTATTCATCCTATTCCATAGCTGGTTGCATCCGTGTCTAATATGGATTTCTGTCCAGCTATAGGATAGGCGAGGACTGGTGCCATACACAAAAGTTTCTTGAGCTTCTGGAATGCTTTTTCCGCTGCTTCATTCCAGTAGTACGGTTATGACTTTCTGGTCAACTCATGCAAGCTAGCAGCCACTTAAGCAAAGTTCGGCACAAGTCTCCTGTAGTATGTGCAAAGCCTCAGGAAACTACGCAGCTCATGAAGATTTTATGGACGAGGCCAGGTCTTTACTGCAAGTACTTTATCTTCATCAGTTGATATGCCCTCAGCTGTTACACGATGCCCCAGGTATTTGACCTCCTTTTGAAACAAAGCACATTTTTTAACACTTAATTTTAATCCTGCAGCTGTTATACGCTTAAACACTTCGTCCAAGTTTTTGAGGTGTTCGTCAAAAGTTTTCCCCATTACGATTATGTCATCCAGATACACTTAGCACGTTTTCAAATTGAGACCCTTAAAAACACGTTCTATTAAACGCTCGAAAGTAGCTGGAGCGTTGCAGAGCCCAAATGGAATCACCTCGAACTGCCATAAGCCACCACTCGCACTAAAGGCAGTTTTCTCCTTATCTTTATCGGCTATCTCTACTTGCCAATAGCCCGTCTGCAAGTCCAGGGTAGAGAACCATTTTGTTCCAGCCAACGTGTCTAATGTATCGTCAATTCTAGGCAACGGATAACTATCTTTCTTGGTGACGTCATTGAGCTTCCTGTAGTCCACGCAAAACCTGGTACTGCCGTCTTTCTTCTTTACTAAAACTACTGGCGGACTCCACGGACTCGAGGATGGGTCAAGAACTCCGTTGCGTTCTATTTCGCTGACAAATTCCTTGTCCTCGTTTCGCTTTGCTAGAGGAACACTTCTCGGTGCTTGTTTTACAGGCCTCGCTTCGCCAGTATTAATTTCATGTTTCACCACTGCCATTCTACCTTGGCTTTTATTACTGAGGGCGATGACGGAGGCACAACTGCTTTTCTTTATTTCTGTCAGAAGGTGTTAGTTCTGCCACCCATTTTTGCACCTGTTCTGCTAGTAAATCTCTTTCTCTGGCTTGTAATTTGGGGCATAGTGTATTCACCGCACAATTGATTATGGCCTCAGCTGGCTCACATCGACCCATCTCGAAATTTCTGTTAATGGTCTTTTCGCTATTGGAGAGATTAAGTAATCTCACAGGAACTCTTTCATCGTCGCAGATTTTTACAGGGGCTTTAGCTGTTAAAATGTCGTCTTTTACTTCTGCTGGTTCTACCATCCACAACCGGTTATTCGCATAATCTGCCTCTACACGTGCCCATACTATAATTTACGCCTGAGGTGGTAATTTCTGGCGTTTAACGGCAAATAGCTTCCTTACTGCGGTCCTGCTCTCATAACCAACATCCAGGGGTACCTCCACATTACGCCTGATCATTATTTGCTCACCCATGTGCAGATTAATACCGTTGGCTATCATGAAGTCTGCACCAATGATAATTGACTATGACTATGTCGGCGACAACAAATACATGGTCAACGCTGATGTCTGCAATAGTCATTCTTACCCTGGCTCTTCCATAGACAGTGGCTAAGTCGCCAGTAGCCGTGCGCAGTCGTGCATTATTTAACGGTTCCACTGCGCCTTTTACTAAACCGGGCCTTATTATAGACTGAGACGCTCCTGTTTATATGGTGAGGACTTGCTTTCTTCCGTTGATAAGGCCACAAGCAGTTAGGTTGCTATTCTTCTGTTGCACAATGGAAATCGAGATTGTGGGGCCATCGGTTGTGGGAGCTAGCACTTGCCCCTTAGCGCTAGCTCGATTTAGTTTAACGGTGACTCGAGCGATTTGGTGTTATTCGACCGCTTGTTGTCCCTCGTTGGCGAAGCAGATCTTGATCTTTTCTTTATAGATCTGCAGTTGCGGTGGAAGTGGCCAACTTTTCCGCAGTTGAAGCATTTGGCGCGAGACTTTCCCATTTTCCTCCTCCATTATTTGCTTGAAAATATCTTTTATCTCGCTCCTTTTGTCGCCGTGGTTATAATCATCAGTGTCAAGACATCGCACCTTGTACACCTGTGGCTTCGAGATGACTTTTGCGGTCCCCTGTGCTAGCACGTACGAGATAGTATCTGCAAAGGTTGATTTTTGCATAGCACAAGCCGCATTTTTAACATCTGGATCTCGTATACCATTCACAAAGGCTTCAATTTTAAACTGATCGAGAAACGGATTATGTTCGCCTGGGTAAGTCAGCTGCACCAAACGATCAATTACCATAGCGAAGTCTTGAAGCGTCTCGTTCGCCTTTTGAGCCCTGCCTCTTAACTCCATTGTATAAAGTTCTCCTTAATGCTCGCCTTCGTACTAACGTTGTAAGGCATCCATTATGTCCTCATAATTGTATCTACATCCGGTTGGTAAGCTTTCGAGTATCTCTGCTGCTGCTTTCTTTAAGGCCAAAATAAGCTCTATAGTTTTTTCATTATTGTCCCATCTATTCCTGTTGGCCACTGTTTCGAACTGAAACTTAAAAACATTAAAAGGTGCACTGCCGTCACCATGCTCAGAAATAACTCTCATTGGTCCTTCTCGAATTTGTAGATCGCCCTTTTGCACTTTTAATTCATGCAATTCTTCGTTCAATTTTCTCTCTAAGCCGGACAATTTTTCATCAAACACGCTGACTCTCATTTTAACGACGTCTACTCCTTTGCCGAAGACTTCTGATATTTCTTGAAATTTCTCGTTAACCTCCGCTAAAAGCCGTTCCCCGTTTAAAGTAGAGCTTTCTAGTATTACTTCTTGAAGCTTCTGGATATTTCCTTCTATTTTCTTCATCATAGATGCAAACATAGAATTCAAGTCCATAATGCTGCTTGTTGATGGGGTACATACTTCAATCAATTATTTTTCTTCTATTTCTCCGAATTCGTATTTTCCAATATCAATACCACGCTGCTTGAATTCATCTATTAATCTCTTTTGCAACTCCGCCTTATTGCCCGCTGTCGGCAGATCCAACTTACTTAGCTCAATTTTTAGCTGCTCAACTTTTAGTTCGTTAAATTTCATTGTGATTTATTTGTTGTTTGCTATTTCACTTCTGACACCAATTGTTACGTTTATTTAAATTTATAAATGTTTATTTTATTGAGTTCTTTTATTGCAAAATAAATAAACACAATTTTTTTACTACTTTAATTAAATTACACTTTAATTAGACGATTATGTGAATATGCGCGATTAGTAAAAAAAATACGCGATGGCAACTTCACCACTGTTTTATTGGTTTTACCACAAGATCTTCACTGGTTGACGTTTTCACTAAGAATGAATTCAGCCTGTATGGCCGTTGAAAACATACACAATAGGTCATTTCGTTTTACTTTGTTGGTGACAATTATTTTTATTTCTTTTTATGATCTAAATAAAGCATCTTCGCAACACACAAATATATATTTATTTATTTATATTTTATCTATTTTAAGAATAGTTTTAACTAAATGTTTGTTGGGTGAAACACAAAAACACCAAAACGAACACAAAAGAATGGTATAATTGTATATACATGCTCCAATATTCACGTTTAATGCCGAGAGTAGCAGTTTTTAAAATATGAATTCTTTTGTTTGTGAAATTTAAATTATTACATAAAGCATTCTCGTCAGGCCAGTGACACAAACAATATTATATAAATATTAAAAAGCCAAAATAAATTCTAAAAAGTAAAAAAAAAGAATGTTGCATATGCAAAAGTGCAGTGAATAATCAACAAAAACAACAGCAAGAATAAAAAAAAAACAAATGCACAAGAAATCAAACACAAAAATTTTAAACATAAAATACATTTTTATTTAAATTTCAAATTAATAAAACATTGGCTGCTTAAAATAAATCAGTGTTTGAAAGTGTTAAACAAAGAATATTTTTTTTTTCTTTAAAACAAACTTCATACTGCTTAGAAAATAAGTAGTTTAAAACATTTGCAATTAAAAAAATAATGTTTTTTTTTTAATAATTAAATATTTAACAAATAAAAAAAATCAAAAGTAAAGCACAAAATGTGGTGCTAAAACGTTAAAAGTTGTTTGTTAATTTGAAATATTCCAAGTGAGATTTTGTAAAAATGCAAATTTTCATATAGCTGGGCTCTAGCTATGTTGCGGTGTGGTAGGTCCTGCATAATGTCCAGATTGTAATGAAACTGTTTTATCACAATACCGATGTCCTCCAGATTAATCACGTGGATGATATAGTCATACTTTTTTACCAGCTGGACTGTGCCCATATGAATTTCCGTGAAACCATTTCGTGATTCAAGTTTTTCCATATAAAGTTCCGGCGAATTACAGTGCTACTGAGCAATATCAGCAATCCGGCATATATAGGCTGAAAAAAGGAGGTTAATCAGATAATCAGCCAGACCAGGCATGTATATTTCTAATTTATTTGGTGTTAAGTAGGATTTTAATTGTATTTTCCTACTTCTTTTCAGAGTTCTCCAAAGTTCTGATAGTTGGACAGATGGGGTTTAAGACATAAATTTTTTTCGGTTTGTTAAAACTTCTATCGTTTCAAAATCAACCTACTTTGAACCTATGAATAATTTTCTCCCTTATTTTTAGTTCGAGTAGCCCCCGAAACAAAAGAAAATGTCATCGGAATGGCCAAACTTTACCCAGTGGGTGAGACATTTTATTATTATTATTTTAAATTTCTTTCTTAGCCTTTAATTTTTTTCTGACATTTTGAACACCTATTTATTAAATTCTTATTATCAGTTCCTTCAGATAACGCTTGTTGTATATTTTGTGTCATGAGTTTTACTTTTCCTTCATAAAAAAGCCTTCTGTCGCCTTTTTTCATTTTAATTCAGTTTGTTAATATTATCTTTTACTGCCTTTTTATTAGTTTTTCCACAATATTTACCTTAAGCTGAAATTGTATCTATGTTAGAACCAACCTCATCCATTATAGGCAAATAACTGTTTTTACTATATTTGCAGCAGTTTTTGATAATAAATAACTTTTCGATGTAAATTTTCCTCAGTCAGAAACTCCTCCTTTTAAAATTTTTACCTTCCTTATGTGACCCTTTATTTTCTTTATTTTGTTCATATAATTACTTTTTGCTGAAAACTTCGATATTTTCTTATACTTTAATCTTATAACCCTTCAGGTTTTTCCCCCATCTTTTACGTATTCTCCTACCGTTATTTTTACTAATTTTCCTTTATGTATCTTCACACTTTTTTCATTTTATAATTCCTTGGTGTTTTCCACTTTTTGACTTTAAATTTTCATACTATTCATTTTTTCTCATGTTCGTTAATATTTTTCCATTATTTCCCTTATATGACCCTGTGGTCTTTTCTGCCTTTCTACTTACTTATATATTTCATCCTTTATCGGCCTCATATTCAAGTTTCGGCCCGTAGCTAGGATAAGAAATTGGCTGGCTGATACACTTCGTAGCGTATTATACGTTTTTTTTAATAAAAGACCTCTTTTATCTCATCAACCTTTGTTCAGTTTTGCCTATTTGCTACTACCCTTTGATATTTTGCCTCCAAATGTTTTTTCGCATACCCCATTGCACTTGCCGGCAGTTGTTTCAGGCAAATTACCGATGGCGGTGTAGTAAAGTATCTAAATCATTGTTATATGAGTAACTAACTTTTACTTCTGCTTAAGTTATTTGTAACTTTAGTCTCGAGGCAAAATAACCAGAAAAAAACGGAGTAACTGATGCTCGTTCAACTAAACAGAAGTAAGAAAATATCCTTTACAAAAAATTACCCTTTTTAATTAATCGCATTCTAACCTCGTGCACACTGCCACCTTTTATAATTTTTTTATTTTACAGATTTTATCAAATTATTGTAATAAACCTTGTCGGAGTTCCTTTGTCGTATTCTTACATTGACAGATGTGGGTACTCCCGTGACTTTATAGAGACCCAACCGTATTGGTAAAAATGTATTTTTTCGCACCTGGTTTTTTAGCCACACCAGGTCTTAAACTGTCTAGTTTTTGTACCCTTGTCATAATATTTTGTTGATTTTTCTTTTGCCCTAACCTGGTTCTGTCTCACCACTTCGTGACTTCGTTGAAGTTGATATTTAAGGATATTGCTGTAGTCATCTTTGTTATAGAGAGGTGCTGGCTGCCTTTTAACCTGACAGGTATTTTAAATTCGAAAGCGTACAGTACCTTATTGGGTGTTTGCTTAGTAGGCGAATGCCTTGTGTTATTGTGTACATGCATGGCATAATGCAGCCAATCATCCTGATTAGTTCCGTCAAGTTTCACAAAACTTCTTAAATACTCTGCAAGAGGTCTATGGGTCCTTTCCAGGGATCCATTGGATTGAGGATGATATGGAATTGTATATATGGAAGTTTGCAAAATGCTTGTAGTAACATTTTGCAAACTTCCTTGAACAATTTCGAAGTAAAGTTGCTTCCATTATCTGTCACGAGAACTTTAGGGATGAAAAATCGGGCGAATATTTCTCTGAAGAACGCTTTGCTATGGTTGCCGCTTCCATGCGTAGGATAGCTGCGCATGCTAGGTATTTTGAAAAATCATCCAAAAAAGTTCTATATATATGTTTCCACATGAAGATTCGGGTAAGGGCCCAACAATATCCATAAAAATTCTCTCGAAAGGCATAATGGGGGTTGTTGCCAGGGTCATTGGCATCCTGTCTATCCTTGGGCTGTTATTTTGCTGGCAAATTTTGCAAGAGGCTACATACTTTTTAATTTGACTTTGCATTTCAGCCCATATGTATTGTGCCCTAATACGAAAATAAGTTTTTAGCGCACCTTGGTGGCCTCCCAATGGCGTGGCATGGAACGTTGTAATTACCATCTTAATATCTTTTGCATCTGTTAAAATTGTGGTATTATCTTCTTTTTCATGATTTTTATTCGTCACCACTGCACTTTCCCTATTCGGGGTTTCCACACCTTTTGATTGTTCTTCCGTTGGAAGGCGGCTGAGAGCTTCTGCATTTTGATTCGTCTTGCCTGGTTTGTAGCGAATATCAAAATCATATTCTAACAATTTCAGTCTTAAACGACCCAATTTTCCTTCCTGATTCTTAGGTTGGCTATACCTTTCAAGGGTTTGTGGTCAGTGAATACCGTAAAATATCTGCCGAGCAGATATGGTCGAAAATTTTTGTGGCCTATACAAAGGCCAGCCACTCTCTCTATTGTGGAGTATTGCTTTTCTGTATCGCTTAATACTCTGCTAGCGAAATAAATTGGTAGATCACTTCCTGGTTCTCATTGAGAGAGAATTTCTCCTGGAGCTCCATTACTGGCGTCTGTTGTCAAAATGAACGGCTTTTTAAAATCAGGATATTGGAGGAGAGGTGGGTTTATCACAGCATCCTTTAACTTGTCCATTGCTTCCTGGCGCTCTTGTGTCCACTCTAATGCTGTATCTTTTCTCAACATTTTGTTAAAAGGTAATGAAATTCGTGCCGAGTTTGTAATGAGCTTTCTGTAGTTATTTATCAGCACCAAAAATGATTGTAGCTCCGCGATATTTTTAGGGGGTGGTATATCTTTCACTGCCCTAGTCTTATTTGGGTCTGGCAGAACCCCTTTTTGAGCACTGGTGGCCAAGATAGATAATTTATCTCTGCAGGAAATGACATTTTTCGGGATGTAATTTTAGGTTGTATTTTCTCAAGACTTCCAAAACTTTCATTAAACGTGAACTATGGTCCACTAAGTTTCTGCCATATATAACAATATCGCCTAATAAACGAAACAGTTGATTCCTTGTAGACCGGTTAGTATTGAATTCATTATTCTTTGAAAAGTAGCTGGTGCACCCGTCAATCCGAAAGGCATACTGTTAAATTCCCCAAATTGATACTGAAGGCCGTTTTTTGTTTGTCATTAGGATCCATTAATCCTTGATGGTATTCACTTGCTAAATCGAGAGTAGAGAAATACCTGCTGCATCGTAAATGGTCTAAAATCTCATCGATTATTGGTATTGGAAAAACCTGTTTTACTGTCGCTTCGTTCAGTTTTCTAAAATCTACAACCAATCGCTACTTTTTTTCGCCGTGTTGGCTTGGTTTTTTGGATACCAAAAGAAACGGGAAGTTCCATGAAGAGTTGCTGGGTGATATTACATTATTCTTGAGCATTTGGTCTACATGTTATAACGATGCTTTCCAGGATAGTTCAGCCAGGCCAGGAATTTTATTCAAAACCCAATTTAATGTTCAATTAAATTCAATTTATTACAAATTATTCACAAAATAGCTAATTTACTTTTAAAACGAAAGTTTAGGGCGAGAATCAGCAACGTGTCACCAAAAGCCGGGTGACGTCCGTTCGCGTTGAAAATCAAAAACCCACTCCCTAAAAGTTCTAGCTTTTAAGTCTAAAATATGCAAAAGTGCTGGGTAGGTATCTTGAAAAATGTTAGTGTTTTAGTACATGTCAATGTGTCTGGGACCTATGGCTGTTGCAGACCAGTAGATGCCCTGTACTCTAATACTACTGCGACTGAGATCTATGGCAATACCAATAGATGCCCTATTCACTACTACTACTGTGCCTGGGATCTATGGCAGTTATTACCAGTAGAAGCCCTGTGCACAACTACTAATGAGCTGAACAATGATTGCATGGGTACGGCTGCAACCGAAGCTGTTACATACTTGCAATAGCGGTCCGTATACCATGACAACCAAAGCCCAACTAAACTTGTAGTAGTAGTACACTTTGCTAATAAACTTATCACAACCTTGAAACCAGTGATCATCAGTGTGAGTGTATGTCTAGAGTCGGTTGCTGTATTTTCTTCCATATACCATAACTGTTATACTGAGAAGTATAACAAATATACAAATGAGTAACTATTTTTAAGAGAATTCTAAATACTAATATAAATGAGTAATTAAGAGATAAATGATTTCATTAATAAAAGCTATTAATATTACATTACATTAAAGGGTATAATAATAGTAAGAAAATTATAACATAATATACATTCATTATTCCATCAAAAAAATAAGTATAATATTTACAACCATTATAATTAAATTCAAATATATATAAATAATTTATGTCACGGATTTACTCCGTTACAATGTCTGTTAACTTCTATTCTATGGACTGCTGGTAGTCTGTATTGTTTAGTGTTGGGTGTTGACTTGCTTCCGTGGGTATTTCATGTTTCAGTACAGTAGCGTAGGTAAGACTGTCAGCAGGCAGTTGGAAAATATCGTGGTATGTCTTCAAAATATTCTCGATTGAAAACCTCTCTTCTGAATAAAGAGTTTGGCTTAGTTTCACCGTTTCCAAAAGTAAATATTCTCTTTTCAACCTTTCTCTAGAATCTATTATATTTATTGTTGCTAATGGCTTTATCTTATAGGCCCTGTAACTTTCGTATCTCAGGCTTATTGTTTCACTTATATTTATGGCCGTGTTATTCCTGTTCAGAATAGGTACAAGAGCTGCTCCGGCTCTCACTGTTGTTAGAGTTTCACCCACGAAAACACCTGGCAAGATTTCTGACTTACTTATGACAATGTCACCATAATCAGAGTTTATACAACTAATGCAATTGTTTGTAACGCTCTTTGATAGAAAATTGTTCAGCTAAGTATATTTGTGATGATTTCCTTTCTGGGACAAATGGTAGCGAAATTACTTTTTGTCCGTTTTTAAAAAATCTTAGGTTTTTATTAATTGTGTCTGTCACTGACCTGTCCCACATCATATCTCTTCCTATCAAACCATCTGCTGGAAGTTTGGTTCCTTCGGGCACGACGTGTATTTGTAGTGAAAAATTTTCCAGGCCTTCGAGCTGAGCAATTAATGTGTCCTTTGATGTTATATTTCCTCCGAAGGCTCCTAACAGACTCTTTTGATTGCGTTCATCTATTTTAACGTGGGTCTCTGCCCTCACTCATGTACTGTCTGCTCCTGTATCTACCAGCAAAGACAGACTTCTATTCAATGCTTCCCTACAGGGAAAATTTATGAATGCATCGTTCTTTTGTTCTATACGAAGTTTTTGCTCCTTTTGTGACTCTGACTTGAACATGAAATAGTTTGTGCTGGTCTGTGGAATATGCGTGTGTATATTCTCACTCCAGTGTAGTTTTTTGTTATTTCTAATTGTGGTGCTCCGTCTAAACTTCTCCCAACTTGGCACGACCTTTGACATAGACCTCAAAAGCAATTTGTTTCCGTGGACCCTCCTTTCTGTGTCTTCTGATGTTTTAGATGCTAATGTCTTCGAAAGTAAACAAGAATTTCCTGCATCCCACCCTCTTAGTCTTGGCTGGCCGCCTTGAGTTTCCCAAAATATTTCGGTTGTTAGCCACTTCTCGTACGTTGTTATTCCTATTGCCCCTATTGCTGATGTTTCTTCTTCCTCCACTTCTGTTAAACATATTATCATGAAGTAATTTTCCGGGCACCTTGACGCAACCGTTGATCTCTTTTACTCATGTCACGAAAACGATTATTGCCCTGGCTTTGATTTGATGATTGCAATAAGTTTTGCGTTCTACCTCTACGGTCAGGGGGCTGCAGACTTCTATTAATATCATTGTTGGATTGTTCTTGGCGTCTTCCCTGATTAAAGTTAGTGTTGTGTTGCCGTCTAAAACATTCGCTTAACAAATGTCGGTGCAGCAATTAATTCTGTTGCGTCTATAAGATGCCCTTCTAAACTTTCGCCAAATTCATACGCGCTTTCCGTCGATGCTTGCTTACTGCTTATTATTAACTATTGTATTACAATAAGGGTTTTGGCCTTTATAAATTTTTCTCGGACAGCCAAAAATAGGGCTTCTATTGTTCCGAAATCCTTGTTGCATAAATATGAGTAGGCGTTTACAAAAAGTCTTTTTTATATATTTCGGCAGGTCGGCTACACCACCTGCTTCCAAGAGTTTATCTTTCGCAATTATACAGCCTTCAATAAATTTGCTGAACTGCTTCTGTCGTAAGCTCTGCGCCATCTGCACCGTAGAAAATTGGCACCATGTGTGATACAGTTTTTAAAAGTTCCGTAAAAGATGTCATATTGTTGGTTGAAATTTCTTTACTTTTTCTGTCTGCAATTTGTATTTTTTTCGGCGATGGTGACCGAAACTTTAAAATTTCCTGTGCCGATGCTACCAATGTATCAAATTCTTCAATTAATGCGCTATCTATCCTTTTTGTCCTCGTCAAATCGTCGAAACTTCCTTTGTAGTGTGCTAGTTCGCTAAATTTTTTAAATGTCGTCTTTGTTGTGTAGCATCTGCTCCCTGCCTTTTTTGCGTTTATTACGATGCTCCGAGTTTTGAATGTCAGGTCAAGAGCCGTTGCTTTCTCCTCTATACGAATATGCTTATTATAAATCTTCTCTGCCCGCCGTCTGCGTGTTCAATTGTTATTTTAGGAACTCTGGAGTTCTCTTCTGTCAATTCTTCACTTATTGTGGGAGTCTTGTGTATAACGTGGAGTTCACGCTTTGCATTTAATAAGGCTATTTGTAATCTTTGTAAGGTGTCATCTTGTACGTCTATTTGCTGTTGTTGTTTCAGTTGTTTCTAAAATTATTTCTCACTTAACCCCTTTTGTCTCAATTTTTCAACCAACGATGCGTTTTCTTCTACTGCCTGCTCCAATAAACAATCCGTATAACTAATCTGTTCCCGTAATTTGGGACTGTGTTTTTCTAAAAGTCCCTTTATGACCTCCAAGTATTCTATCCTTTCGCTGAAATCTGCCGACTGGTTCTTATTCAGGTCTCCTATTAATTGTAGCACATAACCAACTTCCTCTAATTTTGTTAGTTTCTGGTGTCCATATGTCTTTCTGTAAATTCCTTGCCTTGTTTCAAATTATTCAATTCTGTCCATGCGAGAACTTGTAGACTGTTAACCGAGTAGTTGTACTTATTGAGCTTAGATAGTAAAACATCTCTCCTTGATTTCGGGTTGACCATTTACACACCTAAAAATTTTAAAAGCATACTTACTAGCACCAACAACATTTTCGATATTTCCTTCAAAAGTTAAATTTTTATAACGACGCACAATGTACTAATTACGAGTAAATCGGGACGTTTACTCCTTACAAACTTGATATTTGCTTTGCTAAATGTGGCTTAGGCCTGTGGCAGTTATTTTTTAATCCCACCACTTTATATTTTGGCAAAGATCCCAAGGGCGTACTGGTATACATATGCTTAATGACCCCCAGGACTTCATCTCTATACTCACTGGTTTTTTTATATTTTTCTTTGCCACCGACTTTACCGATTTTGTTAACAAGCAAAACAAATCGAATCAAAACATCTCCTAATGTGGTCAAAGTAATTAGCAGTTTACTAATAATTCCACCAATTCACACTTTTTTGAAGACACTAAAGGCGTACTGGTGTACAGATGCTTAATGACCCGTAATGCTTCACTTCCGTGTTTATTTGGTTTCCTAACTTTCGTTGCTATAAAATGATTTACCACAATCGGAAAGGACTTAAGATCGACCAAAATTTTATTACCAAATTTTATTCCCGTAGGGTCGCTTGGAAATCGCAGGATATTTATTCTCTTATAACCGACTGCGCCAAATGTTAGAGTTGTTGTGTAAAAAAGAAGAACACTGTTTGATTTTATGTTTTATTAATCTTATTTATTTATTTAACCTGCAGGGTCCTGTAGGAATTTCAGGTTATGATCAGTATTAATTTAATTTATTTATAACCTGCAGGGTCCCGTAGAAATTTCAGGTTATAACTATTTGTTTCAACTTCTAATTTACAACTCAATTTCTTAACAATTCTTAATTACTATTTATACTAAATTCTTAACGCTTAAAATGCTGATTAAACAGAATCAGTATTTCTTAAAAATAAATAATTTAAATAAATAAGGTGCTGACGTGCCAAAAAAGAGTCATATTTCATTAGTACATTAGTAAATATTTATTAATTTTGATTTACTTATAAATTAGGCTTAAAAATACGAGGGTGCATTTCAACACTTTGGCACACGAAGGTCTCGCCTTTTTGAGTAGCAAATCAGAACTGGCGTTTTTGTGACACCGCCATATACTGGCGTATCTGACTGCAATTTTGCATGTCTGATTAAACCACGAATTCTTTCTCACATAAGGCGAAAATATCAGGCCGATTGAGACAACTGTGTATATATACAGAGAATAGATTCTCTTTCAACCCACGTATGTTGCAGAAATCGATTCTAAATCTTCTTCAAACCTTTTGTCTATTTTATAATACCAACACTCCTGTAAAAACTGATGCTTTTGTGGCTATTTAGTGACCAGTGTTATACCTTCGCCACTAACAGTTAAAAAAAAAATACAGGTAAAATAAAATTACAATTTCTATAAAAAATAAGATAAAAACTAGGAAAAAGGAAAGGTACTATTTGTGGTACAGTTTGCATCGTAAAGAGCCATAAAAGCCCTGAGTTGGTCACATGCGACCCGTTGTGCCATCACTGTATTTTTTTTTTGTTATTATTTGTTTTGTCTTCTGTTGATGTGTTTTTTATTTGTGTTGGTTTTTTATGTATTGTTGTTGTAAATATTGTTTTGATTGTTTTTTTCTCTTATTTTTTAACTGATAAATGAATTTATTTTTGTTTGTTTGCTTATATGTAATTATTTTTTAATTATTGACTTTTTTATTATTATTATTATTATTATTATTATTATTATTATTATTATTATTATTATTATTATTATTATTATTATTATTATTATTATTATTATTATTATTACAAGTATTATTATTATTATCATTATTATTATTATTATTATTATTATTATTATTATTATTATTATTATTATTATTATTATTATTATTAAGTTACGCTAGTGATAGGAAAAATTTTATTTCTGTTAAGGATGGATGTTTTGAAAATGTATTAAATAATAACCAAATGAATTGTAGTTTTAAGAAAAACAGTATAATATCTGTAATAGAAATAGATTCAAACCTTATCTTTGCTATAAACATGAAAAATGAGATCCATGAACAAAATTGTAATAATATAACAATAAATTTAAGCAGGCATTATCTTATAAGAATTGAAAATTGTAAAATTATTATCCTTGGTCAATGGTATGACAGAAAAGTTTATTGAGAAAATATAATTATTCCTACTTTGTCTGAAGAGATAAAAATTAACATTGAAGAAGAATTATCTTTAAAAAATTTAACTTATTAACGTATTAGATATATAAAATATATACAAGAAATGCAGACTATTAACTATTTAATAAATTATTTTAAAATAAAGATTTCAATTAACTAACAAAACATTAACTTCTCTTCCCGTTATTTCTTCTGAATTTGTGAATCAATTTTCGTCCGGGGGAGTTTTACCCAAAGCTGTAGAAATTCCCAATTATTATTTAAATCTTTTGACACCACACCCAAACTTATTCATATTAAACATAAAACTCTAATAACAGTTTCATATTAAAGTAACTATTAAACTTATGTTTACTATAAAATATATTTACTTTATAATGTAAGAGAATTATTATAATATAAGAGAATAATTAACTTGTCACTCTTGAAGATTTATATTTCCAAGAACAAAGGGATTTTCTTCTAATTTTTATTAAACGAATTGTGGAAAGGACAGAAGTCGTTGATATAAATATAGTAAAAATAATAAAACGTAGCCAAAAACAAAAACTTTAAAAATTATAATTTTTGGAAAATTAAAAGTTTTATTTAAAATTAAATAATTATTCATAAATTTAAAGAAAATTATTGCAAAGTAATAAAAAATAGATAGCGTAAAAAACTCATGTATTGCATAAAATAAGAAAAATACAAAATATCAGTTCGTATCTTTTTTATTTAAGAAATCTAAACTAACATTGTAGGAATTTAATTCGTTAAAATCTAAATTCGTATTTATTAAATTATTATGGTTTAACTAATTTCTCAATTTTGTAAGTGCTAATGCAAGTTATCTAAAAGATTGTTCCACTGAAACCTGGCTAGCTGGAACTGCAAGTACAACATTGATCACTTTCAAAACATCTGCATCCAAGCTACTGGATTTAAAATATTCAATTATATTCGTATCAAGTTTTAGTTTTTCTCTAAACGTTTGCTTCATTTCAGCACATTTGGGTGGATTGACAACAGAATGCGCTGTGCTAGTGTTTGGCATAAGCTGTAGAAGAAGAGGAAAATTCCTCTATATATATAATTGCTTGTTATTTTGGTTATTCTGTCATTATAGCGGAATTCATAAAATGCAAATGCATCGTTCTTCAGCAGAAGCTTTTTTCTATTCTGTATTGCTTGATATAACAAAGACACAGTAATTCTAATTCGCAGCTAAGCCAGTCTCTGTAAAAATCTCCTAAAATGTACTGCTCTTGTTGCAACTGCTTTGTGCATTTAGATAGAGGTGTAAATGACATAATAATATCAGAAACCAAATGCCAATTTACACTGGGGCAATAAGTGTGTCATGAATCCTTTAGGTTAAGTAATGATTTTAGCATTTCAAATAAGGAATTTCACCACGTATTGTTATCTAGAACTGGCAATTCCTTACATACACAGTAAAAAATTTTGGATTCTTTTTAACACCGAGGCGGTGTGTATATATAACAATTCCAAAAAAGTATTGAATTTATTCCGTTATAGTATAAACATAAAGAGATTAATTGTCAGAGAGAGTGTGTGTGAGAGAGAGTTTAAATTTTGACTTTATTTTTGAGAGCATAATAATAACACATCCATATTTATTATGTTTAATTCCTTTTTTGGTGTTACAATAAAACCAAATTAAGCAACCGTTTTTAAAATTAGGTGTTAATGTAATGAACTCTTGAATTAGCTTTATACCCAGCCAAGTGTTGTTATAAATGTATTTGAGAATTTTAATAATAACATCGGATGTATATGGTATTCTTGTATAGGTGTAAGTTTTATTACCCAACCGAATAGATTGTACGCCAAACGGGTGTTGCTTTTTGTAGGCGGGGCCGAAATTACCGCCCGTTTTTTTCCAAATAAATAAAACAATATAAATTTCTTTTTTATCAAATTTTCCATTTTATTTTCCATTTAATCTCAGTCAGGTATCTAGCGTTAATAAGATAGGATTCATATGGCCTTAAAAATTCTATCTCTTTAAAATTAATTATTTTAAATACGTTTTGGGATGTTATTTCATATGCATTTTGAATCCTGTCCAGTTCTTTACTTATATACATATCTAAGAGCAAATGGGGCTCTTTATTTACAACAAATATTTGCCTTATTTTCCCAAACATAAAAAAAGAGCATTCTTTTTTTATATATAAAATGAATAAGGGTCTATAAATAAATCTATACTTCAATTTAAAATTATTATTTACAAATACTTTTGATGCGGAAGTTAGGTTTAAGATGTTATAGAAATAATTTTGGACTTGGACATGTTTTCCCATATGACACTCATTCATCGAAAAAGGTGCTCATGTTTTAAATGAAATTTAACAAGTCTCAGTCACATATAAAGCAAAAATTTTTCATGTTTGGGCATATATAAATAAATATAAAAAAGTAAGTATGTAAAATAGTATTAATTTTTAAATAAATTCTAAAAATTTAACTTTAAATAAAATTAATGACTGCATAAAATAATAGTTCTAAGTGTGGATTAAGGTCTTAAACTTATTTTGAAATTTAGAATGGATCTCTACTAGTCTTGTGCTTGTCACCTTTTTGCTATCAATACCATATGTAAACTTTGCAAAAAAACGCAAAAAGTTGGCCAAGGTTATGTTAAATTCAATATTAACTACATAAAAAGACTTAAAAAAACAGATCGAATACCAGAACAAAGGAAAAATGAAGGGGTAAGTTAATGCACTTCCCATCCAAACTAATAAAATATTGAGAGAGGGACAATTTTGTTTCTCCCACTGCAATAATAGTTGGTTGCTGAGATCCAAACTTGTATTCCCCTACCGGTGTGTGAAGCTATAAGTAAAAAAATAACCAATTAGAGAATAACATTGATGTTTTTCAGCGAATTACATCTTCATAAGTTATAAAGCTGTCTACGGATTTATAAATATTAGCTCTTTTCGTTTCTCTTCCAGCTGCAGTCGAAGGGCGCAACTTCAAAAGATTTAAAAAAGGTAAGATATCAATAGACCAGTCGCCTAACCCTTCCAAATTGTGTCCACCAGCCTCATTTGCTACTTCATCAACACAATTTTTGTATTTATCCCAGTTTCTAAGCAACTTGTTTGCTTTTATTTCACCATAGCGAAGCTAAAAATCGAATAAAATCTGTAAGAAAAAAGATAGTTGATTAAGAAATGTGTGTAACTATTAAAGAGTAGTTACCAGTGAAGAATAAAAAGTAAATATCGGAAAGGACCGTAATACGTTTACTTCGGGAGTGCAATATTTAATCCGTGCCTTTAACGTTTGCTGCAATTTATCTTTCACAGCACCCAATTGTTCGGTAACTAAGCAATTTTGGAAAACATTAAGATCTTCTTCACCAATATTTTTTACTTTCTGTTTTTTTTCCAGGTTTTTTCGTTTTTGTCGACAACTTTCGCCTTTTAGAGTTAAAATTTTTTAACTTCGCAACTTAATAACCAGTATTGGAATGTGGGTTAAATAAAAGATCTTTAATAAAATAAAAAAATATCAATAATAAGATACAGTCATACTTAACATACATATATGCAATATTTCTTACAATGCTATCTTCAACTTTGTATGTCGGGAACAGATGTGTTATTGCTTCGGCTAATGCAATTTTGTCCTCTCTAGTACGGTAATTTCCACTTCGTCGGCGCAAAAAGTTAATTGATTCACGTACCAATGAACGTCGAGAGCTATCGCTCAATGTTTGTTTGGCAGAGTATTCATAAAAGATTGAAGATAAATCCCCGCTTTTAAGATAACACTCCAATTCCTGCAATATCCCTTTTATAACAAAATAAGTTTGGTACAAAAAGCGTTTTACTTACCTTCTTAATATTTATAATATTAGTAGATGAAAACGTTCCGTCTGAACAAAACTCTAAAAAAAAAATAGCTGCTGCATTTATACTGCAATATAATCCCCGACAGCTCATCGAAATCAATTTGTGCGCCGTCGCGGTCTTTTGTTTTTAATTCTTTTCCTTCTATGTCTGGACTTAACTTATGTAAAATTTAACTCGAACAGCAAAGTATGTAATTTAGGTTAGATCAGGTTTGAGTAATTTTCTATGGAGAAACGCTTGTAGTTTTTACTTACTTGAAATTATTATTCCATCCGAAGTAAACTCCTTGCTTTCTGGATCAGGAATTTTAACTATAAAAAATTTTTTACCACTTTTTACTTTAACATATATGTAAAGTTTTGCTCTTACTCTCTTGTATGAATAAGCATTTTTCCATTTTTTTAACCACATGGTTTAAAAAGGCATACTTTTAAAACTTTTACTTGCATTAATTTCAAACGACAGAGAAAATGAGAGAGTTTTTATTCTTATTTAGATATTGTTTTTAAACCAAAACAAGAAGTAATGAGAGTGACAAAACTTAACTGGACTTTTTTTTGTTGTACTATTTCACAAACAGATGAATTTAACACCTCTTTAAGTGTTGTTTTTGAACTTAAAGGAATAAAACTGTTGTAGGAGAGCATTTTAAATCTTCTTAAGCATTATAGTTAAACTGAAAATAATAAAGAAAAAAAATTGTTTACTGATACCTGTTTTGGTATTACATGTAAACTGACAGGAATTGTTGTTTGTAGTGGAGCATTGAAGTTTAAATTTTAGTATTATTTTAAATCCGAGTATTTATGAAATAAATCGTTACAATTTTTCTATGGCGTTAAAGACATTCACTCAAGTATTTCATTAATAATGAGATGGTCTTGGATGTAAAACATTTTGGAATTAATTTCAATGTTAATTCCTATATAGTTTATATAGAACACTTTCCGGTTTTAGAAATAAACTTAATCTTTTTACAGTGTACACCGGTAGTACGTATCAAATGACGTATTACTTTAACAGCTCGTCTACACTCGACTATTAGTGATTGCATTGTTTTTGTGATATCATGAGCTGCTGATTAAAATGTATGATAATGTTGGCGTCAAAGTTCTTTGGACGTTTTCGTCAATTTCATCAATATTATCACCTGCTTCATTTAAACTGGTTTATATAATTTGTTCCACTTGCAGTTCCTGTAGAATTTGGCCGAATTTAACGACATTTGCTCTGTTATCTGTTGTGCTTGAGTAAATTTGGTTTAGTCCTATATTATATGTTTTTATGTTTTTTCATCTTTCAAGTAAGTTGCCTTACGTTTTTGGTCTAGTTGTATTACACCTATGAAAAATAAGAAAGCTTAAATATAAATAGTAAGAACCAATATTTTGTTAACACAAACATAATTTTGTTTTTTTAGCAGTAATATCTAAAATATCTAAACTTCTTTTTTGTAGATACTTATCCAATGTGTTAATGCAAATCTTAGAATCATTAACGTATCGAATGTTTACTCCTATAATGTTATGATCCATCCTCGTTGCAATATAAATTTTTAACAAACCATTTAATAATATATTCTGTTTCTTATAATTTCTTTTATTTTAATACTAGAAGATTCATACACGAATTCCGCGAATTTAAGTTTATGTTAAATATTTCTTTATAAGGAGAAATTACAGTTTTAAAAAATTCGCGACCACCAAATAATCGGAATGGCATATTCTTGACTATTACTAAACCCACACAAAATTTTAAAAAGGTACTTTCGTCTATATTTATCTTAACTGAAATGGTTGGCTTCTTGGACAATTGATTAAAATTTTGCCGTTTTTTATAAGCACAATTTCCTTATTAGGAAAAGGTTGCTCTTGCTTGTCGCACTTAATTTTTTACCACACTCGATACGCCTTGCTTTATTTTCACTTTTTGAAATATAGTAGTTAATATTTTCTTATTAAAAATTTATTGGTTACAATCGCTGTAAAGGTTCAATACAAAATGATTTCATCTCATTGCGCTTTAACCAGAATAGCAAACATTAACTTAAGGCCAATATGTATTACATAGATATTTTAATTTCCTTAGAATTTAAAATATTAATAATTAGGAGAAAATCTTTTTTTTTTAATTTATGCATACAATGCATTATTTTATATTTTTGCAAATAAGAAGTTAATTATTGTATACAGTTTAATTAATGTATTTTTTTTATAACATGATATGTAGTAAATAATGTGCCTTTTAATATTATTTCCTTTATTTTATGAGATTAAAGTATGGTTTTTTCGTAGCCTATGCAAATAAAGTTTACCTGCTTTACGTCCTTAAAGTTAAAAAGTAAGAGATTAATGCACATTTTCATGACAGATCCTAATTATTGACAATTGTATGTACATAACGCACATTTAGGAAAGAACATAAATTTTATAACCCTTTTAAATAGAACGCACATATTTTTATTGCCTAAAAATTATTTTTTTGCGCACACAAATGAATGAAGCATTTTTTAGCTTTCTTTCATGTTAGCTTCACACTTCATGAAAAGAAGAAAAAGAAGCAAAATATGAATTTCTTTCCGAGCAATAAATTTTTCCCAGTAAGAAAAAGCAAACATTCATGGAGATGAAAAATATCATACACACTCATTTGTATGAAGTGAAAAACCAAAAAGCAAAACAAAATTTTATTCATGGACAATGAAAAAACAAAAACCAAAACAAATATTCTTTCACGGACAATGAAAAAAGAAAAAAAAACAAAGCAACAGTATTTTCATAAACAGTGAAAATGAAAGAAGCGCCAAATGTGTACTCTGCCAAATACCTACAATCGATATTATAACAGCAATAATAGCCGTATCACTAACAACAACACTAATTACAGGAATAAAAATAATGTCCATAATAACCGACGGAATGTACATTATGTACAGGAAAACTACCAGAGTCCGGAAGTGAGTTAGAGAAAGGTAGGAACCCACTATCCGAAGGACCAATAATAAGGGTAGATAATGTTTTTTAAATATCAAATAATTTAACAAACTTCATAAGCTTAGAATTAGACAAAAATTTAAAACTCACATTTTTAATATACAGAGAAGCAGACATCTCTTTGTGTAAAATCGATAAATTGAATGAAAATTACATACATATCGACAAGGAAAGATCAATTAGTTTCACAGGTATGGCTACAGAAAAAATTAGATCCATAGGAACATCAGATTTAAAACTCACCATAAACGATTTCAGTGAAAAATATAAATTTTATATTGTTGACAACGGCTTTCCAATACCGACCGATGGAATTTTGGGAAGAGATTTTTTTAAAATTCTTGTGTAAGATTGATTATGAAACATTTACATGGATAAATAAATATTACTGCATAAGAGTAGAAAAACGATCAGAAAATATTCATTCCATTAATTTAGAACTATGTGGAGATAGTATTATTCTCAATGTGGAAATTGAACCAGGAATATTTATTAGCAACACAATTATCACAGCAAACAGAAATCACCATGTCAAGATATTGAATACAACAAATAGTGATGTATTGCTAGTGGATATTAATCTGCAATTAGAACCCTTACAAAATTATATTGTATTACAAAAACCACGTATACCAAAGAAAACAGACTTCACTGAAGAATTATAGATTACGATATCATCGAACCATCAAATAGCGCATATAACTCACCATTGAAAAAATACAAAATAGTAAATAATAAATAAAAAATTTCCATAACCAAGATTGGAAGATGTTTTACATAATTTTGAAAGAGCGAAATATTTTTAACTCTAGAAATCACCAGCTCATTTCATCAAATAGATCTAAATGACGACTCAAGACAATTGAATGCATTTTCAACTAGTAATGGACATTATCAATTTAAACGAATATCATTTCGTTTGAAAATTTCTTCCAATAGTTTACAAAGAATGTTGACAATAGCACTTAGTGGATTAAGATTCAAAGCATTTTTATACGTTGACGATGTAGCTTTTTTTTCAAAGAGAAGTAGCACTTCAGGCAACAATGCCTATTTAATTAGTGTTTAACCATGCTACATTCTTTAGGAAAGGAATAGAGGAGAGAAAAGAACAGGTGGTGAAAGTATAGCCATTTTATGAAGAATTGCCGACGAAGGAGGCTGCAAATTTTAATGTTAATTCTGAATATGTATTTAACCATTAAACAGAAAAAAACATTTTTTATTTTTTGGTTGTCGCAGGGGTTGAACCCTGGCCAACCAGGTTTGTAGTCAACGTGCTTACCACCTTGATCAGCTTAAAACATATAACGAAAACTTAGTGAGAAGTTATTTTTTTAGGACACCAAATAACGAAAGACGGTATAAGAACAGACCTTCGAAAAATAAAGATAGATGGTACAATATCCAATTCCAAAAGACAAAGACGAAATTAAACGACTTGTAGCTTTGCCAAGAATCAGATTATATTCTGAAATGTTAAAGAATATGATACCTATGGGAGAAAAAAGTAAACCATCGAAAATATTAGCAACAACGTGTGGAATAAAAGCAAAGTAAGATATAGGACATGTAAACATAAGTAATAAAAATAATATGTCCCTAGGCCAACATAAAAATTATATGAGGAAATTTACATCTTTACAAGGTATAAAGAATATTCATGAATTAAAATTTAAAATTATTAAGACTGGTATAAGAAATGTGAAAGATGGACCAAAGGATGGTACCATAGAAAATACAAATAATAGCTTTATAATGAATGTTAATGAATATCTAGCAAAATACGTTTTATCACTAGAGAAGTAAATAATTTATATGCATAAGCAGAATATGAACAATTTCGCTCCTTAGTTAGAATTGAACATAATATTATGTAAAAATTATAGAATAATTCTACAACTTACCATTATCAGAACATTTTGGTATAAGGAAAACAGTCCTAAAATTAAAACAACGTTACGTATGGAAAAACATGAGAAAGATGGTTAGAGAATTCATTATTAAATACAATATATGTTTAAGAAATAAACAAACAAACCATTCTAAAGAAGAAATGATCATAACAGAAAGTCCTAGTACCAATTTTGAAACAGTAGAGAGAGATATTATTGGGCCTTCAAGACTATTTAATGCTTACAGATATACACTAACAATGCAGTGCGAGTTAAAAAAATATGTCCACCCAATTAAAACAAGAGATGCTAGAAGTGTTGCTAAAACATTAGTTGAAGAATTTATGTGGAAGTATAGATGTTTTAAGAATTAAGAATCTGATAGAGGAACTGAATTTAATAACGAATTGTTACAAGAAGTTTGTAATTTACTGTTGTAGTTTTGATGATATAAATAAACCCAAATATTAATTCAAAAGCCAATTCATTTATTTTATTTAAGAATTACAGGAAGCGTGTTCTATTAGTTAAACTTACAACAAGAGAGAGAAAAACTTGTTTTTTTTTACAGGAAGTAAGGAAAAAGTAAAAAAATGACATTTTAAAATGCTTAGTTGTGTTTTGATCGCAGTAGGCTCACACACCCACAACATCTCTCCTTCTTAAGAAATGTCATAGTCACTCATCCAGAAAGGTCTTTGCACTTGTCGGCGTGGACGTGGTTGGGACGCATCTTCAGTGCTACTAGCATCATTCGTAGCGCTATCTACTTTAGGCTGTACAGCTGCTTCATTTTTACTGGAACTATCTAGAGCGCTTTCTGGCTGCACTGGTGCTTCATTACCATTGGAATCATGAGAGTAAGTTTTGTTTTCACTTATGATTATTTTAAATAAAACAAAAAAACAGTTTTAAGTTTTTAATAATAAGTTTACTTTTATTAATTGTAAAAAATAATCATTTAAGGGTTTATTTTTATTATTATAATTATTGAACAGTAAGGATAATAATGTCCTTTTTAAATTTTAACTATTTCACTATCACTTAATCGACGGGTTCACTTAAGCGTTTTAACTTTGAATGCCTCTGTTTTTTCTGACTACATTCTTTATATATACTTTTAAAAGAGAATCTGGCAAAATGTAACATATTAACAAAAAAAAAATTAAAAACTGGGATTGCAGAAAGACATTTGTCGCCTAGCAACAAGTCAAAAAATATTATAACTAGGAATGCAGAATTACAAGTTTACTTATCTTACGTGCGAATCGTGCGTACGTAAGAAAGAAATAATGCAATTATTAAATCTAGCTTAGTAACAATAATAAGTTTTAATTGGGAATGAAGAATCATGATTTACGCTTAGTAACAGAATAAAGCGCAAGCAAGAATACGACAAAACAAGATCGTACATGCAGAATTACGAATAGAGACAAGATTGTGCATGTTCGATCATGTTTTTATAAATATATAAAAACAAGCAAAAAACAAAAGCTTACAATAAGAAATGAAGGGGGATTTCTATAAAACAAGTATATTATGTTAGGGTTTCCATTTTTAGTATCTAGCACAAATATGTACATGTAACTCCCCCATCGCTTGATTGACGCTCCGAGGAAATTTTGAGTGAATGCGAAATATATTAATATACATACATAATTGTAAACATTCATTAGTTAAAAATAATTATTTATGTACAAAGTAAAGCTTATTTTTTTTCAATTTTATTATAGTACCTATTGGTTTTCTATAATTACTCTTTTATCTGATTTTATATTTCATTTAGAATAGCGTATCGCTGCTACTTTCCTTATTCAAAATTTATTTAATATAATATAATAGGGCATTATACATATTGTGCTTTTACAACAAGATTATTAAATTTTTTCATTTTATTGATTAAAATTTTTAGTTTAATTAATTTAATTTCAATAAGGTATATTTGCAAAGTAAAAAAAAAATAAGGAATAAATTATGTGATTTTTTTTATACTTTTATGTTTTCTAACTTGTAACAGCAACAAAACTGCATATAACATTAATTTTCGTTAGATTTTTCTTTTACTTTTATATTTAGATTTTCCTTTTTCTTTTAATATGTGATTTATAATACTTGTGGCCAGTTTGGGTTACAACATGGTCACTAACTGATTAACATAAATCTTTCGAAATCTGGCATGGTTTTTCCCGCCTCTATCACTTTTAAGATAAACTTCTCCACTTTGGATTTCACAATTCTCTCGATTCCTATTAAATTTTAATATTGAAGCCTCCTTAGATTTCACTATTCTGTCTTTTATCTTTGGATAATCTTCTTCCCATATTACACCATTCACGAAGTCATTAGGCTTACATCCTATGGTCGAATGTATCGTATTGTTGTAGAACATGATAACTTTATAAATTTTTTCTTCTGCAATATCGGTCTCCCTACTGGGGTCATGTCTTAATAAGCGAATATGTTCGTTCATGGTGTTGTGGAGCCGCTCCACGTCCGCGTTTTCGTATGATTGTTGTTGGAACTGAAATGAATTTCAATATTCCTTTCCCTTAGAAACTCGAGCAATGGCAGTGCTTTAAAACCCAACTCATTGTCTGTTACTATTTTCTCGATGTTACCCACAATGCTGAGATATTGTGTGATGGCTTTTTTGAATTCCGCCCAGGATCTGTTCTGAATTCTTATTGCCTGTGCGAATTTAGAAAACTTATCGATAATAGTTAAAAATAATGTTTTCTGTAAACTGTAAAAAACATCTACATGAACTATTTGTTGGGGTCTATCAGGTGTTTCAGTTATTTTATACTTTTTCTTAATGGGCTTTCGATCGTACTTCTCTACGTTACAAATGTGGCAATTATTAATATATTGTTGGACTCTTTGTTTCAATTTTGGATGATAAATGCTTGTTTTTAGTTGTTTAAAGTTCTCATTAATACCTCGATGGTTATTTCTAGAATGTTCTACTTTCATAGGCTCATAAAGATCATTCTCGTCCACGACATCTTCAAGCAAATTGCCGCATATTACTATTTTAACGTGGGGATTTACAGATACGTACCTTACAAAACTTTCCTTTAAAATCTCATACAAGGATATATCATGGATATAAATAGCATTAATCCTAGTAGCATGGAAATGGTTTCTCATTATAAATAACATAACACTTTCACTGAAACTACTTGCTGATATGATTTTTCTAGTGTTATTACAAATTAGCTTACTTTCTGCTCTTAATGAATTACTAGTCGACTTGTTACTATTGTATTTGTAGGTGGTTGTCTAATTAAGTTTACCTCGGGTCCTACGCGAGACAGGGCATCTGCATTTCCATTTTTTATTCCTCGTTTATACACAATCTCGTAATCGAATTCTCCCAGCTTCAGTCTCCATCTAATTAACTTCGAACTCGGCTCCTTAATCGATACAAGCCATTGCAATGGTTGATGGTCTGTTTTAATGACAAATTTTCTACCAAATAGATATGGCCGAAAGTACGAAACGGCCCAAACTACTGCAAGTAGTTTCTTTTCAACCATACTATAATTAATTTCGTGTTGATTTAGGGTTCTGCTAGCATAGCAAACGGGGAGGTCGTCTTGCGATAAAACAGCACCCAGTGCAAAATTGCTTGCATCTGTGTTTACAACAAACTTCTTACTAAAATCGGGATATACCAATATCGGGCTATTGATTAAAAAAACTTTTAATGCTTTAAAGATTTTTATATACTCTGGATCTTTTGCATTAACTTTAGCATCCCTTTTTAAATATTTCATCATAGGCCTTGCTATTTTATCATAATCTTTTACAAATTTACGGTAATATCCGCTGAGACCAAAAAACTGTTTTATATGTCTGTGTGTCTTTGGAAGAGGATAATTAACTACGCATTCAACCTTTTTAGGGTTTGGTTTTACACCATCTTGGGTTACAACATGACCCAGGAATTCCGTCTCTGCTGGTGTAGATTTTACTGGTGATCTTCCTGCTACTGCACATGGCTGCCAATTTCGTACATACTCTGTAATTTTCTGATCTATGCCAGGCCAAACCACGTGACTTCTAGCAATGGACATCATTCTTTCTTTACCTGGATGACCTCTATGTAGCTACTGCAACACACGATTTCTCAGAGGTTTTGGTATAATCACGCGATCTCCGTAAAGTACGCAATCTTTTACTACACTCAGTGAATCTCTGCGCCTATAATATGGAAGTAGGGAGTCTTTGACATTCGTTACCCACTTTGAACTTAAAGCTTTTTTGACTTTCTGTAACTGCTCACATTTGCTTGTAGCTTGCTGTACCATATTAAGCGTGACTGGAAAACCGCTAATTTGATCATTCAGGATGGATATCATATCTTCTTCAAGTTGAGCACATGCTATCACCATATCCTCGTTCTCATCTTTAATCAGTCTCGACAGAGTATCAACACAACCAAAATCTTTTGTATTTACGTACTGCAACTCAAAATCATAACGCATCAAAGTGAGAGCCCACCTTTGCAATCGGTTTACAGTATTGGGATACCCTTTTTACTGCAGAAGATTGAAAGTAATGGTTTGTGGTCGGTCCATAAAATGCTCTAAGTTCTGAAACGTTTTGTGGGGGCGGCATTTTTAAAATCGCTTTGATCTTTCCTGGATCGTGTCGTATTCCCGATTTTGACACTATGCTGCCTAAATATTTCACTTTTGGAAAGAAAAATTTGCATTAATCCATTTTAATATGAAAATTGTATTCGCGTAACCTCTGCAGAACTTTATATACATTCTGTACATGTTTTTCCCATGTCGACCCTCCAATAATTATATCGTCTATGTAAGCTGCCGTGTCATCAATATCTGCTAACATGGTATCCATTATTTGTTGGAACGCTGAAGGTGCACTTTTAACCCCTGGTGCCAATCTGTTAAAAATAAATAAACCCTTGTGTGTGTTAATGGTTAATAATTTTGATGCTTCTTTCGTCACTTCCGTCTGCAAATAAGCATCCGATAAATCAATGTGAGTAAAACAGTGTCTGTTGGCAATCTTCGCATAAATATCTACTGCTGTACGCAACGGATACTGATGAAGTTCCAGAGCTGCATTTAAACCTGACGAGTAGTCACCACAAACTCTAAACATTTCCTGATGCCTTTCTAACAGCTACTATGGGGGCTGCCCAATCAGAAAAATCCACAGGTGTTACGATGCCTAATTGCTGCAATCTATTCAATTCATCTTCTAACAATGGTTGAACTGCATACGCTACTGGTCTTTTTGCACGGAATACCGGTTTTGCGTTTGGCTTTAAATGTAGTTGCACCACTGCCTTGCTGCATGTAGATGGTATTTCATTGAAAACATTAGCATACCGCTCTTTAATTTCTGCTATTACGGATTCTGCCCTCTCTTTCACCAAACATTCGACTTGACAACAAATTGTATTTAATGGCTTATCCCACATACCAAAAACATCACATGCATCTGTGACTAGCACATTTAGAGAATCAATATCCACTACAAAAATTTTCATTTGTTGTACTTCTCGGTTTAGCTGAAGTTCACAAGGGTGCTACTCGTATAAAACGAATTTTGCCCTGTGACGCACTGATAGCGTGACTATTTTGGAGAGGCAAACCTGGGCTGCCCAGATCAAACCAGTTTTGTTTACCAATTATAGTTACGTCGGAAGCAGAATCAATTTGAAAGTTTTCCCTTCATTTATTGTCGCTGGTGTTGTTGGTTTAATAACAACTTCAACATACTTTCGTCGAGCTGCTAAATTAACACTATTTACCTGTACTTGGTTGCTTGCTGGTCGATTATCATTTTGATGGTTTTCCTTCCTACCGCCATAGAATGCTACCTTGTGCGGTCTATTTTTCTGGGAGCTGCAATACCCTTCTTTGTGGCCTATACGTTTGCATTGAGTACACTTATGATTTTTTTAACTCCCAATGCTCTGCGTAGTGCATTGCACCACAATTCCAGCAGGGTGATTTTGGTATCTTTTTATGCTTAGGCTGTGGCTTACCATTTGCATTATTTATCTTTGGATCTCTGACTGCCTTCACGATTTTATTTGGATGCTCCAGCATTACCGTGTCTTTCTTCAAATTAAGCATTCGCTCTGCAATACTGACCAATTTGTTCAATTATGTACGCATTTCAGCATCTTGTTTACACTTTAAACCTATAACGAAAATCAAGCACTTGATCTGATCAGCTGTCATATCTGCCAGTTTAGATTTTTCACAGCATTCATTTACACGAGCTGCATATGTGACATTGCTTTTCTAATTGCAGGCATTTGTACCTAAGACTGAAAATAGATTCTCTTGAACCAAATATATTTTACAAGATCTTAATTGTTTCTGAAAATGAAATGTCTCTAGAGTTTTTCGGCAAGATGTACGTTGTATATTTTACGTATGCTACAGAATTAAACTTCCTCATCAACAACCGTACACGGGCTGAATCATCCAAATCTTTTCCATCCACCGTAAACACATCTTCGTGGCGGGCGTACCATATATTAAAGGTTAGGTTATTTTGCGGGTCATAGAAAAATTCAGCTATACTGCTGGCCAACTTTTCCATTAAAGTTTCTTGACTTTTTTCTGTTCGGCCTTCTGTAAGCATTAGAAGTAATTTGCTTTGCAGCTATAGTAATTCCTGGAATTTTGTTTCTGCCATTACGATGCCGTAATACAATTGTACCAAGAACAAAATGCCGGTTTCGCCAATTTATGTTGTCTCACGAAGAAAAATTTTACGCTGCAAAATGTTCTTCTTTTTTTTCCAGAATCCTCGTCGCCAATTTATGTTGTAGTTTTGATGATATAAATAAACCCAAATATTAATTCAAAAGACAATTCATTTATTTTATTTAAGAATAACAAGAAGCGTGTTTTATCAGTTAAACTTACAACCAGAGAGAGAAAAAAATTGTTTTTTTTTACAGGAAATAAGGAAAAAGTCAAAATGCAAAGTTGTGTTTTGATCGCAGTAGGCTCACACACCCACAACATTTACTAAATATTAATCAAACGTTTTCAGCACCGTATCATCACCATTCAATATGCTGTATAGAACGTAAGCATCGTGTACTGTTGATGAGTACGAATGGGACAAATGGATACCGTACTACGCATTTGCATATAACACGACAATACATGTTGGCACAAACGATACATCTTACGAATTAATTTACGGTAACTTAGCAGCATTACCAATAGACAAAATACAAAACATACATAGAAACCTATGCTAATTAAATTGAAATATGATTAAAAAAGTCATTAGATAAAGCTAAAAGATTAATAGAAATAGCTAAACAGACATCAAAAGAAGTATATGACAGAAACACAAATATACACAATTTTAAAATAGGAGATTTAGTTGTAGGAGATTTATTAAAATTAGAATCTAGAAAAAAGAATCAAAGCCCATATTAGGGAACTTGTGAAATAATAGAGATATTAGGTAAAAATTCACTATTAAAATTGATAACTTAGAAAAAATTTATCACAACAATATACTAAAATTATATAAAACTAAGAACTAAAAACAATTATAAAAATTTATTGTTAATAATTTTAAATTATTATTAGAACAATAATGAACGTTTTAAAACGTCACATACATTACATACTTACAAAATATATTACTCGTTCTATAAAACTCAAGTTATTTTAAAAGATTAAATTTATTTCATTTCAATCATAAGTTCGATCTTGAGGACGGAGGTGTAGTTTGTTGGTCTTATTTATAAACTATTAGTCACATTATCCAATAACCCAATAATATAAAATTGTATCTACAACACATTTGTCACTTTGCCTAATAAAATAAACACTAACTTGAAGTAACCTACATATTGTAACGTAAAGTGGATTCGATTACACTGACGCATTAAACATTGCAATTTGCTTACATAGAGAATTATGACCGCACACAAAGAACTGCAAATGACTGAATTATAATTATTTAGACCATAAAACAAAGAACATGTTGAAAGAATTAGAGTTAAAAATAAGTATGAATAGCTGTGTAAGTTCTAAATAAAAATCAGAATATTTTTGACTAATTGACAAAAATCTTCTCATTATTCTAGAAGCACTGTAACCGGTGGCTTAGCGGAATTATAACGTGCTGCAGCTAAGTGCAGCATTTAAAACTTCCTAGTAAACCTCTCCCCATACTTCAAACATTACACAAGGAACCTTTAGCAACTTATCTAAATTTCTGAGTTCAATAAACTCTGAAAAAAAATAGACTGAAAACGTATCATTACCTTGTAAAAGGAGTAAAAAGAAAATGTTGAGGGACTCTTAGAATCAATATTATTATACTTGAGATATCGTAACCACAATAACCTTTTAATGAATACTTTCCATACCCCCACTAGCGTTTCCGTATTCCTGACCTTTTTGATTCCTCAGAACCACATAAATATTTATTTTTTTAAAAGCGCAGAAAAAAATAATAAAAGCTAACTTAGTATGAACTAGTGTGTGGTGTAAAACAACCGGAAATGAAATCAGGTAATTCAGGTTTTATAAAGTATAAAAGGAATAAACTAACTGCCGTGTATGTAAAATAATAGATATCAAAAAGGAATTAAATAGAAAAGTTTTTGCATATACTTTTTTTAACTCTTGGGAAGTATTTAGTTTAGACCATTAAAATAATTAACTGGAGTTGAGATAAGGCTACAT
This sequence comes from Cistogaster globosa, assembly GCA_937654795.1. Taxonomy (NCBI): domain Eukaryota; kingdom Metazoa; phylum Arthropoda; class Insecta; order Diptera; family Tachinidae; genus Cistogaster; species Cistogaster globosa. The sequence continues at coordinate 110,528,845 of OW569403.1, read as the reverse complement.
CGATATAAGAAAGATGATGAGTGAAGAAATCATTCGTAATTTTAAAGCAGAAAGTGATGAAATATCGAAATTAGTATAAAATTAAACCTCTTCCTTGATATATTACGTTTACGCTTGTAATCATGAGTGTAGAAAAAACTTACGTATTTTAATACTCTTAAAAACTACAAATTTTTAGATGTCCGTTAGCTTTTTAACAAATAACACACATAAATTATTATACCTGCTGCAATTATATGAAAAACACATGGCATACGTTGTTTTCCAATTTTGTTTGTTGCAACACACAATAGCGTTCCATAATCCAGTTCAGTTATTGGGGTATACGTAACAGTTGACAATGTTCCTAAAATATAATGAAATATTAGACCTAAGGTAAAGAAATTAAGCTTAATTGTAAAATGTAAAGAATAAATTTGTTTTTAAAAACCTTAAAATATAGTGATAACAAAATGCTTTAAAAAATAATAACCAGCTGTATTTCTAACCGCGATATAAATTAACATTAATATTTTAAAAGTAAACGTACTATAAATAATGCCGTGTGGAATCTTATACACTTCAGCAGAGGAAAGATGCTAATTTTAATAAAGCTTTTTTGACGAAAGTGTCTTTAATATGATGACCAATTTCACACAGCTGAGGACACACAATTTTCTCGAGAATTTTTGTACGAATAAAAGAAATAAACCAAACACTCCACTGTCAACCCGCTCTACATTCGCTTGGCATTCCTCGAGATATATTCCCCCTTTATTTCAACAAAGCTCGGTGCCTTTGTACACGAGCCGAGTCCTTTGCGTTCTTCAATAATCATTCAGTATTTGGAAGCAACAGAAGCATGAAAATCATAATAATAAAAGGCTCCTGTGGGAGTTGTCCAAAATTCTTTGTCCTTCTATGGTCTATTGGCTATCTACGTTATTTCTCTTTACTGCTTCGTTGTTTCTACTTACGAAGAGCCCATTGCTCTCTGCCGTTGAAGCTGCGTGGTAATTTGTCTCTTCTATTCGTCTTTCGGATATAGAAGACATAAACACATGAAAAACTCAACACATTTAGCTTCTATTGTGGTCTATAAGCCATCCGAAGGTCTCTTGGATGTTCAGAAGTTCCTTGAGCATCTACTGGAGCGTTGGGTGGTAATTAGCATGCTAGCACTCTTTGGTGCCTGAGCTTTCGTTGGGATAGTTGGCGTTTTATATTTCGGACAGGCACCTGTTGGTCTTTTAAATGATTATGATTCCCGAAACCTCTATTAACCCTTTGGCTATATATATATTCCTATGGCTATATATATGCACTGGCTCTGCGGTTATCGAAGAATATTTGCTGTACCCTTGAGTCTCATTGACCTAGCCTTAACATCCACTAGCCTCCTAGATTTGTATATGTATAAAATAGAAAATCTCTTACTCTAATTGCTATATATATTTCAAGTTGTTGTTTTCAGTAAGATGTATATGTATTATTAAATAATATTTCATTTTCATGATTTGGACAAATTCTAAACTACTAAAAACTTACTTCTTCCGTTGCTTTTCAATTGAATTAAAACCACTTTTCACTTGATATTTTTCCTATTTTTTTAGTTGCTTTTCACTTGATATTTGTTAGGTGCAGCTATTTTTCTGATGTTTTTCTTAAAAAAAGATTTAATCGCTTTAGCATATGCTCAAGACAATTTGCATTTGTAGATTTTCCGTACCTAATGAAGGATGCTACGAACTAACCTCATAAATAATTTAAAATATTATAAATATCAAAACGGTTATAATTGCTTTATATAATTTAACATCTAAATTTCTGACAGTAATTGGTTTAAAGAAAGTTAATATTTGAAATTATTTTGTTCATTTATTCTCGTACGCTTTTCGTATTTAAAAGAATGCGACGAAGTAAGAAAGAACAAACTTAGTTTCACCCTTTTTCCACTTTTTATATAAAAATGGTGAAAGTGGACCACTAAAATCGGTCATACAACCCGATTAACGATTTTCGGAAATGACAAAGACAATCCTGCTGAAAGGATAACCATTCTTATTTAGTTGAAAAAAAATACAACAAGATTTACAAAGCCAAAAGTAGCACCATTTAAGTACTCCTTAAGTGTTCGAAAGGTTTCTTGGGGTCCTACCTAAAATAAGAATCCAGCAAAGTTGGAAAGAGAGGTGGTGGAATTAACTAAGACGTATCAAAGTGGATCACGTAAAATCATTTATACAACCTACAACAGGATTGCTATACTTAACGCGATGTTTCGGTTAAATATAAAAAAAAATTATTTTAAAAGTAAAATATAATACTCACTAATACTTAATGGACAAGACCGAAAGAAAACGAGTGACATTAGAACAAAAGTAGACAATTACAATTTAACTATAGAAGTGTGCAGGTACACGTGTTAACAGAGTTTAGTACACTAAATACGAATACAGACTGCTTACAACAGTATATATGTAAACAATGAATAAACTTTACAAATAAATTACTTGAAAACAAATGATTGCGAATGACGAGCTTATATGGGAACTAAAGCAGAATTTAAAATTTACACTACAAATCTCTAGGCAAAGAGCAGTTTATTGAGGAATAAACAACTATTTTTACAAACCACAGGAAGACAATAAACAAAGATTACATTGGTATTAAGGGTATTGTGATGCCTTTCAGTGAAGACCGTTGTCAATGGCTGTTTATTCACTACGTTTTGCGAGCGCTTTCGATTTAAGAACATCATTTTCAAGCCGCGTTTGATTAGCACTGGAAAAACATTGATAGGTATTTGTTTTATAAATAGTGGTGGGTTCAGATAATTTTATTCGTTACAATAGTGTGTTTTGAAATGGTATTAAACAGAAAGATTGCTTAATATCTGTCATGTTTATGCTGACATAACTGCTTTAGAATTAAAGGGCATTTGAAAAAAACAAAAACAATTTTTTTTTCATATACATTTAAAGACATAAAAAAGAAGATTTATTTATTAAAAGGCCTAAGTGCAAGTATTGAACCAAAAGAAATATTATATGAATTAAATAAATTTGAAAAAGATAATTTAAAAATTTTTAATGTAAGCTCATTCGCAACAAAAAAATCATCTAATATTGGTCAAGCTTTACCTATATATCTAGATCAAATTACCTCAGAGAGTAAATTAAATAAACTTCAGTCAATTAGAGGTATTATCTATTATTGAAATCGCGTGAAATACCACGATGCAGAAATTGTCAACGCTTTTTTCACCGCGCCGCCAATTGTTTTTTACCACTAAGATGCATTAGATGCAACGAAAACCATGAACATGGAAAGTGTTCAATCCAAGAGGCCTAGTAACGAAAAGGAAAAACTTTTTGTGTTGTATGCAACAAGTATGGACACCCAGCATTCTACAAAGGATAAGAAAAAGGTAAAGAGTTACAGCAAAGACTGCGTGCTAATAAACTTACTTTAACCCAAAAACGTACAACTAATGCAACATTTTTCGTCAGCGATAAAACAAGTTTTGCCAATATGGCAAAAAACAACAACCCACAAATTGAAAATTTAAAAACCCAATCAATTATTTACTGGAACAACTAAGTAACTCAATGCAAAATCTGGCAAACCAATTATTAAACATAAATAAGCAATTGCAATTACAAACGTCTAGAATAGACACCCCATTTTCAATACTGGAATCTGAATTTATTACATTGGTTGCAATAATTACAAAAACACTTAATATAAACCATTAAAATATAAAATTATTAATTAAATTAAGTAGAAGATACCACATTAATAACTTTATAAATAATTATAACCCTGATATAGTATATTTTAATGAAACTAAACTTAATTCTAGAAATAAAGTACATTTTCAAAACTATAATGTTATACGTAACGATAGAAAGAATGCAAAAAGAGGAGGTGAAGCTGCTATTCAATAAGATTCTATTTATTATATCAGCATATTATCCAGTAGGAAAAAACTGCAATTATTTTTATTAAGTGAAATATAATTTTACTTTTCGGATTATGGTTCATTTTTTTAAATTAAACTTCGGATGATCACGAATGCAATTTCTTATTTTTATTCAATCTTACTTGTTTACTTTACAATATTATAGATGCTGTTCCAGTATCATATTGACTGTTGTTAACTATGAATGTATAAGCGTCGTGCCTTGCGTATTTTTTTAATTTTTTATTTCTTTCTGAACTGGGATTTGAACCGTGGATATTATAAATGAAATAGAATTTTACTTTTTGGATTAAGGTTCATTTTTGTTTAAATTTAATTTCTAAACATTTTTTAGAAAGCAAAATTATTTAGAAATGTAAGCGGACATTTTACAAAGAAAACAAGAAAAATAAGACACTAGTAGAATGAAATGCAGCATTTTCTGGATCACTACATCCTTTATCAGCATTCTCCGTATCTATCTACCTTAGGCTGTGTACAATGCAAGAATCATTTATTTAACCAACTAAATAAGAATACGAGAAGTATTCGTATCAATATTGTTTCGAAGATGCTTTATTTAGGTCATAAAAAGAAATAAAAAAAATTGTCACCGACAAAATAAAACGAAATGACCTATTGTGTCTGCTTACAAAGCCAGAAGTTTCTACAAAAACTTTTTTTTCACAAAACAAAAACAACTAACACAAAGCAATAAAAATAAACGCAACACACAACTACACACACACCTACATAACTACTAATAAAAATAGACAGCATGTACAAATAAATTCAAAATAATAATGGAAGGTTCTGGAATCAAATAACAGTCATCATGTGTCTTAAATGATAAATGCGTAGTAAAGAAATATTCTACCAACAGATGGAGGAAATTCTGGTATATCCAAGAGTCTTAACATTTGCTATATAAAAGCAAAGGCCATACAGGGTGATGGATTCTTAGTAAACCGTCAACCAGTGAAGATCTTGTGGTAAAACAGATGTTTTATCTGTGGTGAAGTTGCCATCGCGTATTTTTTTTTACTAATCCCGAATAAGTAAATAATCGTCTATTTAAAGTGTAATTTAATTAAAATAGCAAATAAATTGTGTTTATTTATTTTGCAACAAAAGAACTCAATAAAATAAACGTTTATAATTTAAATAAACGTAACAATATTAATTTTGTTAGACATAGTCGACACACAAACTAAAGTATTTCTTTACTGTTCTTTTTGTAAATTGTCTTGTGTATTTGTTTTTGCAATTGTATCAGCCATCGAATGATCACGAATGCAATTTTATATATTTGTTCATTCCCACTTGTTTTCTTTGTAAAACGTCCGCATACATTCGTAAATAATTTTTCCTCCTACAAAATGTTTAGAAATTAAATTAAAAAAAAATGAACCGTAATCCGAAAAAGTCAAATTCTGTTTCATTTATAATATCCACGGTTTAAATCCCAGATGGAAAAAATAAAAATTATTTGTATTATATGCAAATTATTTTAATTATCGAAACTTCTTGAAACTTTAAGTTTAGCAAATTTAAACAACTATTATATCCTAGCACGCGATCCGAATTGTAAACATTAAGACTGGTGTAATAATACAGATAACCCACAAGGAAATAAATTAGTAGAATAGCTTTCATGTAATGAAATTATATTTAGATGTATACTGTAAGCATCTACAACCTCCTGATATCCTCGTTGTGGCTCCTACATAGGTTTATGTTTAGAAAACGCAAGATTGATTATCCAGAAGGTAAACAACTCTTTAAATTGTCTAGAAAGTCTCGATTACGATAGTGATCAAAATGCAACATTTAATTATGGAAGAGCAAATGGGAAAAAATTAAAAACAATATGTTAGATGGACTGAAAAATATAGAACTGATATCAAATGACAGAAACCTAACAAATTCAGAAATAAATTTTTACCTTCTAAAACTTAATACATTTTTTCAGAACACAATCTAAAAATCAATACTCACATATAAGTATAACAACCCAATTGAAACATTCATTAACTTTACTATAAAAAAGCTCCAATCTGAAAAAAGGAAAATAGTCACCATTATCAAAAAACAAAATAGACTAGAGATAAACTTGCCACAGGTAGAATTAAATCCCATGAAAACAAAATAAAAACTAATAAAAAAAACTCTTATCCGATAATTTTTAATTTATTTTAGAAAAAAACTAGGATGTGATTAACAATTTGGCTTTAAACACAAACATTCTACAATTCATGCAATTGTTTAAATCTTTGGGAACAGCGGCTTGTTTAATTGATTTTAAGAAAGCTTTTGATAATATCTGGATAACTGGATTAATTTATAAGCCAGTGAATTATGGATTTCCATTTTATTTAATTTATCGTATATTTAATATGCCAATTAATAAGCCATTTCAAGTCTTTGACGAAAAAGGAATTCAAAGATATTTATCATTGTCAATTGTCTTAAAGAGGGAAAGGTAAATGCGCCAATACTTTTTAAATTATTTATTTACGAATTTCTAAATCAAGTAGTAGATCAAGTAAATGCGAAACAATACTCTTTCATCCACCTGTAGGAAAATGCAACAGCAATATTAGACAAAACTGGAAAGGCTTTATTGTAAAACCCATAAAAAACATTCCTATACAAAATAAAAAAGTTGTAAGGTATCTGGGTATACATATACATATACTCCTATACTTTAATAATCATATTATGTATAAAAAATTATTTTTCTCAAAATTTCTGAATTCAAAGGCTAAGATAAGTATGTATCAGTCCTTAATCAGGCCCATACTTACATATGGTTGTTAAGTTCAGTATAATATATCCCCATCTTAAATGTAAAAAATTAAGTATTTGAAAGAAAATGTTTTAGAAACTGCACCTCACTTCAAAGATCTGCAAACAGCAATTATCAAAAATACATATCAAACCAAAGACTGTACAATGAAGCAAAAATTTGTAGGATCGATATTTTCATCAACCACTTCATAAGAAACATTTTGAAAAGCACTGAGTTTTATGAAAATAGTTTAATTTTGGTCCGCTATTACGCTAGGATACGTCCCACTAGAAGCTTTTATTTTTTTAGGTAGACATGGATATATCCAAAACGAAACTGGGATACCTATAGTCTATTACATCTATAGATGAGCTAATATAAAAACAATCACAAACATTTAACAACCGAAATAAATAGATTTTATACTAGTGTAAACCTATCAGATAAAAACAGTAAGCCTTATTTGTATAATAAAAGTTATTGGTGGCTCACCGAAAAATTATTTTTAGATTTTTAATCCTGGATCATTCCTTTTATTTTCTTAAATAACTAATTGAGATTTTTTTTTCAAACTTTTTCTCGTATTTTACATTAACAAATTAATACATAAATTTTATAACTAACTAACGAGTGCCCGTTTAACGGACAGTGTATTCTTATATTATTGTAATTATACGTACTATTGTATATTTATAGTTAAATTATATAAGTTAACGTAACACTCATTGTAGTGATATTTTCCTACTGGGCCCTTCTTGGTCTTGTTTAACTTTACTATGTAAAGCTAAATCACAGAGTGTAGGATAACGGTATATAAAAAATTACTGATTCATCTTTGTTCTTATTAATAAATAGTTAAAGAATGAAAGAGTGGAGTTCAGTTGATGAATGGGAGACTAAAGCAACAGATCTTCATAGAAAACCAAGCGACATACTTCCCTTAAATAACATAAGTAATTAGAATTGTGTTTGAATAAAGAATTGATTTGTTGAACCAATAAGAAATGTGTATTATTTTAACTGGCGCCCAACGTATGGCATAAATTAAAAAAAAAGTTAAAAAAAACACTAAAAAGAAAAAAAGAAAAATTAAATATAATTTTAAGAACTTAATGAATAAATCTATGTAAAGAGTGTCAAGAATTCTAAACTTTTTCACAAAATTTTTTTTAATATCAGTAGCAAGTATAATAATACAACAGAACATTAAATTGTTTAAAAGTCTTATGATAACAGTATTGAAAAATTCAATAAAACAACTTATTAAAAAAAATTAATTGAAAACATAAAAATAAACTTATAAAAAAAGACAAATTGTTGATATCAACAACAAGTAAAAAAATATATAACGGAACATTAAATTCTTCAAAAATCTTGTTACAAAATATTGAAAAACTCGAAAAAAATACTCATTACAACAAAAAATAAACTCTTGAAAAGAAAATAAAGAAAAAAATCATTGAAAAATAAAACGTGTAAAACAGAAACTCATTCATAAAATAAAAAGACAAAAAATCAAAGAAAAAACTCTAAAAACAAGATAAACAAGATAAACAAAATCAAAGAGAAAACTCGATCATCTAAAAACAAAATCAAAGAGAAACTCATTAAATTGAAGTATTTGACAAAAGGAAGCAATCAAGAATACAACAGAAACTCTTGGGAACAGATGAAAGCGGGAGCACCGTCTATGACGATAAAAAAATTTTAAATTAAAATTTGGATGCTAGAGCGTAAGACGTAAATTATCAAAAACGTATAAGTCGAAAATATTATATTAAAAATATACTTAATGAGAGTTAGATTATTATATAATTAAGTGGAGCTTAAAGTAGAAAAATAATTATTCAAGCTGCACAAATTGTAGCAGATTGAAACTGAAGAAACTTCCTAATTTGAAAATTTATTACTTTCGAAACTAACTTATTAAAAAAAATTGTCAAACATAAAATTGGTTATGCTTTATCAATGAAAGAAAGGAAAGAACATTTTAAATTACAGAGAAAAGGTATTATATCAAAAATTGCATTTATCAAAGAATTAAAATATTACTAAAAAACAATCTTAAGCTTTGAATTAGTTTTGTGCTCATATGAGTGTTGACGAGTTAGCAAATTCATTATCATACTTAGACTTGAATAAAGTAACTAAAATAGATCCTAAAGTCATACAAGATTTAATATCGGTAGCAATAATTACAGCTACAGAACAGACTAGGTTGCAAATGCAGAAAGAAATAGATAATTTAGAAAGAAGATTGAGTAGAATAGAATCGCCATTGCAGGTAGAGGAGTTTCGCTCAATACACATAGTGCAAGGGGTTGAATGAAATGAATCCCTTGATATTGTAAGTTCCGTTCCAGAATTTTCAGGTGACATAGGAAAGTACGTGTCATGGCGGCAGTCCGCTACAGAAGCAAATCGACTTTTTGAGGGCTATGAGGGCAGCTCAAAATATTATCAGGCAGTAGCAATTATTAGAAATAAAGTGGTTGGTTCTGCAGATACGTTGCTCAGTTCATATAGTACTGTATTAAATTTTAAGGCAATAATAGCTCGATTAGATTTTTCCTATGGTGACAAAAGATCGATATTCACTCTTGAACATGAATTGTCAACACTTAAACAAGGTTCCAAATCGATCACCGAATATTATGATGAGGTTGTGCAAAAATTTACACTTATAATTAACAAAGTTATAATTACGAATGAAGGAAATGAGTCTTTAATAAAATCTTTAAATCGAAAGTACAGGCAAGATGCGCTAAGAATATTTGTTTTTCCTGTAAGCCTACAGATATGCCTTCAGCTCTGGCACTTGCAGAAGAATTGGAAACAAATCAATACAAATATAAGTTTGCTTCTACATATGGAAATAATTATTCTAGAGGGTATCCATATTGTAATTCACCACACTTCCAACAGGTTTCTGTAAATAAAATGAACAGTTGATTTAGACCACATTTTAATCAAACAAATAGAAATTTGCAAACGAACACCAGCAACCGGATCAACCCAAATAATGGAAGACATTCTTCTGAGTTTTTAAACAGACAAGGATATAACCAACAGCAAGCAGAACCTATGGATATCGATTTTAGTAATAGGTTCAGTAATAGAACATCCATGACCATCAAGTACAACAACGCCCTTATACATCTGAAAGGAACAACTTTAACAAATTTCAAAGAGTAAATTTGCTTCGTCAACAGGTTCCATTGTGATCTGAAAGAACTATTAACAACGCAGAAATGTTAATACGGATGATAATATAAATTTTCAAGGGAAAACTCCTTCCTCCCTTATATAGAAAGAGCATTTGGAGGAAGGGTTCTAAAAATATTAATAGATACTGGAGCATCTAAAATTACATTGCAGACATATATCCACTAAAAGGTGCTAAGCAATTAACAACAAAATTTGTGTAAATTCTATACACGGAAAAACGATAGTTACAAAAAAATATAATATTAATATATTTAATAAACCCAATTGTTTTTATAGCTTACCAATTTTAAAAACATTTGATGGAATAATAGGATTCGACTTCCTAAAGGAAATTGATATAAAAAAAGGAATTTTAAAGTAGAAAGGAGGCGAAGAAAAGTTGTTGTATTTGTGTAATGCAGAAGTTAATAATATGCTTGATACATTAGAAAATAAGTTCTTAAGGCAACTAGACAATTTACTAAACATATATGGTAATGTTTTTTCTGACCCCATAAAGGCTTTATTTACCCTTTAATACAAAAGTTATTGCAACTATTCTTTTCTTATTAATTAAGCACTAGGTCAGGTTTAAAAAAATAAAAATATTGTTTTTTTATTTATTTTTTCAATATCTCGCCACACCGTTGGGTGGCATCTTCAGGAAACAGGAAACAAAATTTGATTTCAAATAAAAATTATAAATTCATTTGAAAAAATTTGTCAAACTAACTAAAAAAAAAAAAAAAAAAAAAAAAAATTTAAAACAAAGACAAAAAATTCAAACACATAAACATACATATAACAAATTAAAAATACTTAAAATACATTGAAACTTTTCAAAATTTTCAACAAATTTAAATTATACAAAAAACAATATACATATACAAACACAAAAATTTTATTTGATAAAAATGTTACAAACAATTAAGTTAGATACATTGTAACGTTTACTATTTTTATGAACTAAATGTCTATAACACTGTGCAACATTATCAGTATCAGCTTTAAAGTTTATTGTTTTTGTTGTTGGAACTTCAATTTTTGTTGTTGGGACTTCAATATTTAAAACTGATGCATCTTCAAAGTTAGGATGATGATTTAGACTGGCACAATGGGAAGATAATGCAGTTTTTTGAGTATTATTTACGTCTCTATATCTTTGATCAGATTTATGTCCAGCTATTCTAGTTTACGAATATTATTTACCTTAATTTTAAAAGCAGCTCCTAATCTGTCCTCAAACTGCAAAAATCTTTCCATTTGTTCTCTTGAAAACAATTTTCTTAAATCATATTCAATCATCATCAGCTCTCTTAGAAAATACCACAGTAAACTATGTTTTTCCAAAATTGCACATCTTATAATTTTGTTTCTTAAATCATCCAAATATTTTTCCATTATGTGTTGAATTTTTCTTTTTCCATCCATCTTGAAAATATTAAGAATATTTTTAGTAGAATTTAAAATAAATTTTGGTACAATCCAGAATTTCGACATCGAATTAAACAAAAGATAGAATACAGAAATGGGACTTGTCTAATGTAGTATATAAAATACCTTGTAATGGTAATGATAGTGAAGATTGTAATAAAGTATATGTAGGTACAACAAAGAATAAACTCAAAACTAGAATAGCTGGACATAAATCTGATCAAAAATATAGAGACGTAAATAATACTCAAAAAACTGCATTATCTTCCCATTGTGCCAGTCTAAATCGTCATCCTAACTTTGAAGATGCATCAGTTTTAAATATTGAAAATAATTATAAACGTCGGTATATGTTAGAGATGTTACAAATAATTGAAGTTCCAACAACAAAAAGAATAAACTTTAAAGTTGATACTGATAATGTTGCACAGTGTTATAGACATTTAGTTCATAAAAAATAGTCAACGGTACAATTTATCTAACTTAATTGTTTGTAACATTTTTATCAAATAAAATTTTTGTGTTTGTATATGTATATTGTTTCTTGTATAATTTAAATTTTTTGAAAATTTTAAAAGTTTCAATGTATTTTGAGCATAGCTGTTAAGTAATGATTAGTAATCGTTATCATTAGTAATTAGATTACTTTTGTTCTAAAGTAGAAGTAATGATTACAATACGATTACATTCAGTTTTATACGATTAGTAATTGATTACGATTACAAGTAATCAAAAAATAATCAGGATTACTTGCGATTACTGAAAAAAAATAAAAAATAATCAAAAGTAATCAAAAATGAGTTCGACTACTTTAAAAGATTACTTTTGACTATTTTTGATTACTTTTGATTTTTTGTGATTACTTTTGATTATTTTTGATTTTTTGTGATTACTTTTGATTATTTTTAAAGGAATCTTGTACATTACATTTATTGAAAAAAAAAACTATACAAAGTTAAGTTAGGGTGAATCCGCTAAAAAATTGATAATTGAAAATCTGAATTAAGCAAACTATTACTTAAGATTATTTCAGTATGGCAGCTCGCGAAATCGGTATGAGAGTCATATCCTCTGTAATTATGAAAATGGAACATGGATTGAGACAAAGGTTTCAACTGTATTTCATGTTGCACCCTGAGGCAAATATCGCAATTACGGCAGCAGTGCTAACGCCAAGGATCAAAACAAAATGGGTGAATGTTTTGCAGAGATTAAGCCCAGAACTGCCGGAATTAACTATTGAGAGCATAACCAGCAGAGTTTTGGATACTATGTACAGTTTTTACGACAAAAACTGTAATTCGTTTAATTTTGAATCGAAAAATAATAACATATCGATTATGCCCGATTTTTTTCATTTGAGTTATGATGATGAGCTAATGCGTGCATTACTTTGAATTTTCAACTTTAAAGATTTCACTTTGCAGATAATGAAATTAACACAAGTTTATCTTCAAATGACCAAACCAAAATTGACCGACGATCCAATATAAAACATCAGTTTTTCAGTTATTTAAATGAAAACTCAAGTGCTGATGACATTTTGCAAAATTATGATTTGCTCAAGGAAGCATTCATTTATTTTAACACACCCTTAACATCTTCAGCTCCAGTTGAATGACTGTTTTCGTTTGCCGGGGTCGTAAACAGTCTAAGGTGGCAATCATTGTCGGATTATTCTTTTGAAAAATTAGTTATAATGAAAGCCAATTCAAATTTTATGTAAATGAGAATTATTATTCATTATTTATTCATTTTATTGTAGCAGAATTTAATTTATTTATGTTACTTGCTTAATTCAGATTATCAATTATTTAGCGGATTCACCCTAACTTAACTTTGTATAGTTTTTTTTTTTCAATTAATGTAATGTACAGATTCCTTTAAAAATAATCAAAAGTAATCACAAAAAATCTAAAATAATCAAAAGTAACCACATAAAATCAAAAATAATCAAAAGTAATCACAAAAAATCAAAAGTAATCAAAAATAGTCAAAAGTAATCTTTTAAAGTAGTCGAACTCATTTTTGATAACTTTTGATTATTTTTGATTATTTTCAGTATTCGCAAGTAATCCTGATTATTTTTTGATTATTTGTAATCGTAATCAATTAGTAATCAAAAATTGTTGAATAGTGGATTATACAATCATTACGATTCTTTTTAAAAAGTAATGTAATTGATTACTAACCGTAATCGAAATTTAACAGCTCTGATTTTGAGTATTGAAATTTTTTATATGTATGTTTATGTGTAACATGTATTTTTTGTCTTTGTTTTTTTGAACTTTGTTTTTTTTGAGTTAGTTTGACAAATTTTTTCAAATGAATTTATAATTTGTATTTGAAATCACAAAATCTTAAAAATTTTGTTTCCTGTTTCCTGAAGATGCCACCCAACGGTGTGGCGAAATATTGAAAAAATAAATAAAAAAACAATATTTTAATTTTTTTAAACCTGACCTAGTGCTTAATTAATAAGAAAAGAATAAAGGTCAAAAAACATTTAAATTTAGTTATTGCAACTAGTAAAACGGAGACAGGGGAACCTATTTACAGCTCTGCGCGACCATATCCATTGTCAATGAATGACTTTATTAATAATGAGGTAAAGGAGTTGTTAAAAAATAATATAATTAGGCCTTCATTTTCTCCTTACAATAGTCCTGTATTAGTAGTAACCAAAAAAGGAGTTAATGAAAATGGTGTGCCTAATAAAAGAATGGTTATAGACTTTCGAAAACTAAATTCTGAAACTATAGCAGATAGGTATCCTATTCCAAATATTTCAGTTATTTTTGCCAATTTAGGTACGGGAAAATATTTTTCTACATTAGACCTCAAATCAGAATACCATCAAATAAATCTCGCGACAAAAATAGAAAGAAAACGGCATTTAGTATCAACAATGGCAAATATGAGTTTTGCCGTTTACCATTTGGTTTGGAAAATGCTCCTGGGATTTTTCAAAGAACAATTGGCGACATTTTGCGCGAAGAAATTGGCCGAACTTGCCACGTCTATGTTGACGATATAATAATTTTTTCTAAGTCGGCTGAAAAACATTTAGAGGACATTGAAAGAATTTTTAAAAAAAATGCTTAGCTAATATGAAATTATCTAAAAAAAAATCAAACGCATATTAGCATCCGATGATGTTCTTTTACTTCATCCAGACTTCAACGAACCTTTCGACCTTACAACTGGTGCATTGTCGTATGCAATAGGCGCGGTACTTTCCCAAAAAGGTAGTCCTATAACGATGAGTTCTCGAACCCTGTCTCCATCTGAATTAAAATACGCTACAAATGAAAGAGAACTGTTAGCAATTGTATGGGCTATTAGAAAACTGAGAAACTATTTATATGGAACAAGAAACTTAAATATATTTACAGACCACCAGCCGCTTATATTCTCAACATCTGAAAAAAAAACCCAAACCCAAATATAGCTAGATGGTAAGCAGCTATTGAAGAATATGCTCCAAAATTTTTTTACAAACCTGGAAAAGAGAATGCAGTTGCGGACGTCTTGTCTAGACAGTGTGTGAATATTTTAGAAAATATTATAAATTAAATAAATGGCTCTGAAACAGATACAGCAAGTGAAACCGAAAAAAATTCTGTAATGAACATAAGGGATAATAACTCATCTACGGATTTAGCATCGGAAGGCGGAGATTCTTTAGATTCAATAGGCGATCCGAATTCTGCTACTGCTTACAGTGAGGTATCGCTCACTGAAGTAATAAAAAGTGTAAAAAATTCTGTTAACTGCTTTAGAAATCAAATAATTCTTACGGACGGTGCTGCTTACAAAGTTAAAGTTACAACACTCTTTGAAAATAAAAAGCGATACCACGTTACATTTAACAATATAAACGAATTTTAAAAATTTTCTAAATTCATCTGTATATACTGTAACCACTCCATTATTGGAAAAATTCAACATACTCTTGCTACAAATTTTCCTTCTGTACATATATTACATACGAACAGTTTTGTTACTGACGTGCTTAACGAAGACGATCAAATGAAAATTTTATTAAATGAACATAATAGAGCTCACCGATCAGCCACAGAAAATTTAAACCAAGTTTTACAAGATTACTATTTTCCGAATATAAAGAAGAGACTTAATGATATTATAAAAAACTGAAGTGTCAGTCATGAGGCGAAATATTTAAGACATCCGAAAAAGACTGAAATCTGCCAAACACCAATACCATCGTATCCTGGAGAGATAATTCATGTAGACATATATGCAACTGATCGTAAACTTTTTTGACTGCTATCGATAAGTTTTCAAAATTTGCTATGGTAAAAGCTATACAATCGCGAAGCATAGTTGACATAAAACCTGCCTTATATGAAATTTTTAACATATTTAAAAACATAAAAACTGCGGTTTGTGATAATGAGAAGTCTTTAAATTCAGAAACTGTAAAATATTTCTTAAAAAATAGCTTTGGAGCAAAGGTATTTGCAGTACCACCTCTTCACAGTTGAACAAATGGGCAAGTTGAACGATTTCATAGCACCCTTACTGAAATTGCCCGTTGCACTCGATTAGAGCATAGTTCTATTGACACAGTAGAGTTGGTTCTCCTGGCAACACTTAAATATAACAGATCTTTTCATTCTACTATTAGATAACGACCAGTTGATGTTATAAATGCTTCCTCTTTAGAATTTAAAAATCGAATAAAAAACAGGTTAATATCAAAACAGAGAGCAGATTTAAAATATCATAATAGGAATAGAATTAGAAGGATATTTTACCCAGGAAAAAAGTATTTTTAAAATAAATAAACGCTTAGGAAAAAATCAGCAGAATTTATCTTGAAGAAATTATTCAGGAAGACTTAGGCACTACAGTCAAAATCGGCAATAGAAAAGTTCACAAGGATAACATTAGGTAGAAAAAAATATGAATTAAATATTTTAAACGGTAAAAACATACAAAGTATTGAACAAATTAATTAAAAATGAATTGTTTAAAAAAAATTTTTAGTTGTAGAATTAACGAACTTTAATACTTACTTTAAGTTAAAAAAAAAATATCCGTGGAACAAAAGAGCCATCAGTATTGATCGGAAACAAATTAATTTTTTGAAATTTAGAACAAAAAAATAGTTATCAAGCCGAGACTGGGCCCTTCTTGGTCTTGTTTAACTTTACTATGTAAAGCTAAATCACAGACTGTAGGATAACGGTATATAAAAAATTACTGATTCATCTTTGTTCTTATTGATAAACAGTTAATGAATGAAAGAGTGGAGTTCAGTTGATGAATGGGAGACTAAAGCAACAGATCTTCATAGAAGACCAAGCGACATACTTTCCTTAGAATTGTATTTGAAATTGTATTTAAATAAAGAATTGATTTGTTGAACCAATAAGAAATGTGTATTATTTTAGCTTATACATTGTTGTTTAAATAAACATAATTACAAAAAAGCTAAATATACGATTTGCAATACCCCTATATACCAAAGTTTTTCATTAGGATTAGGTTAATGATCAATGATATATCTTTGGTGAGTATTAAATGGAAGAATTTCAAAAGCCTTGTCAGACTCATAGTGGAAGATAAGCCAGCAAGCAGAACCTAGAGGACTACACATCCCATATAGGATGCTTACTATGCATATTTTCGAATATAATGATTTGGGAAACTTAACAAACCGTGGTGGTCTCCTAGACTAAAGAAGTTATGTACAGTATTTAGACAAACAAAGTAAAGCATAGCTGAGTTTCAATACTTTCAAAATAAAAGCAAGAAGGGCGAAACGATAATCTAGAGAGCGTTTCTTCGGTGAATTGCAAAACAAGAAGAAAACTTTTTTTCGAACAGATAAACTTTATGGTAGGAAACAATTTCTTACACCGATTTTTATTTTAACTATTTAATCTGAAATCAACAGTATGATACATATGGTTTTATGGTGAAAGGTTTATAAGATTCAACATAGCCGAATAAACCACTCTTACTTGTTTTGTTTTAACTTCAAACAGTTGCCGCTCGAGTTGACACTATACTTTTTTTCGAACGCGTTGGAATGTTACCACAGAATAAAAATTTGTTGATGAATTAAGCTTTTATTTATACAAGAACTACTTATTAATAAGAATGTAGCATAGATCGCTTCCACGCAGTGCATCCTGGGTAACGCTAACTGATCTATACCCCACGGCATTACCTATTTCTGTCCAAGGACCTATCTTTCCGATTTTTCGGCACGTTTTTGTTTGACTTGGGTGGGTGGTTATGTCTTCTGGACCTAGTGTCACTAGGGTTAAACCTTGTGGAACGGCTCCAGTTTAAGGTCATAACCATCTCCGTCCCTTTAAAGCCCTGGCAGGCCTCATGGAACGTTCGATAACCGTCACCGTTAAGTCGGTGGTGTAGGTTTCGTTGAGACCTACTCCCAGTTAACAACGGTCTGGCTCTGAGCAACTGTCCCCATGAAGGCTGGTGCCAACCCTCGCATGGCCTCCCTGCTTGCATAGATAACCATGGGACCTTTAAGTTGACTACACATGGGGTGGAGATAGGGGCTAAGAGTGCGGACCCATTTCTCATAGACAAAAATGCAAATTTAAAAATTACAAAAAAAGACCAATCCTAAAAGGGAGCCAAGTGGATTGAAATGGCAAAAGCAACCCTTATCTGAGACCTCTACCTCCAGACCACAGTTGGGTGCAACGACTCTATTGTCTGCCTCGACATCCCACACCGCAATCCCCAAAGGTTGCGTAGTGGCCCCTTCGTGCATCTCAATCACACCTGCTACAAAACAGAGAGAAAGAGGAGCTCCCCCGCATATCTTTCCAATTACTGCTGTGGGGGCATCGGTTAAGCCAGCCAAAACTACAAGTATTTTGGGCCCTAGCACGTCTCGTGCAGATTCTAACGCGTCGACGCGGGCGTACAGAACCAGAAGATCTGCCTTTCGGATGCTGCGAAAATTCGGTGGGCTAGATTCGAACATTTTGTCTGAAAGGGACCAGATAAATTTTAAATGGGCCAAACAGAACTTAGAGACTCGCCCTCCACCAAACTTGGCATCCCAGAACCGACAGATGTCGGCTGAGGCACCGCCACGACAGTCCCTCAGTTGCGTAAGCGGCCTAAGACTTTTACGTTTAAGCCGGTGTCCTTACGTCCCCTTAGCGAGATAGTAAGGGATAACCTCGTTTTGGCTATCATAGACACTGGTAAAAGTGAAGGGATTATATCTCCAGATAACTGGTGGTTTGTCTTAGCGGCTCTTCGCCATGTCTATATGGACATAATTTTGGCCAATACCAAATGGTATCAGGGGCATGGTGAATTGAGTGCTTGTGCTGATTAACGCTCAGCGGACTTGTACAAGCAGGCAATTGACAGCCTGGGTGAAATCTTGTCGGGTGCTAAGCTCTCAGCTGCACCCAAGTATCAGATACCGAACCGCCTAAGATCCTTTGCCCGGATCCCGGCAAATCCTTCCTTTCCAGATGAAATTCTGGAACTTTTGAAACTCAGCAACAAAGAGCTGCCTGCGGCCGACTAGAAGGTCGCTGAATTAAGCGAACCAAAAGGCCACTTCCGCGACGCTGTCATCGTCATTAACGACGAGCCCCACTCAACGCCTGTAAGGGGGAGATCAACTACGGTTTCGATTCGATCTCTCTCAGGATCTATAAAGGTGACAACATAGGGGCAAGTTCTAAGCCTCCTAATGGACCTTTGATACCAGAGGCTCCCGCGGGAAAAACTGAACCCATTCAGATGGCCCCGGCCTCTACATGCGGTTCAGATACGTCGGTCGACACAAGAAGTGTCATTTCTTCATCCGGGTTTGCCGGTGACTTTTTTCGGCAAACGAGGGTCGAACCCGAACATTTGGCAGAAAGCGAGGAGTCACTCCTGTCTAACGAGGGGGATGCCGATGCTACCCTTGCGGCCAAAAACAATGATGATGAAGTTTGTGCAAATTAACCTTCATCATTCCATTGCTGCTTCGGCGGCCCTACGCCTCCATCTGTCACAAAAAGAGAGGATATTGTTCTGGTCCAGGAACCATAGGTCGTCAATGATCGGTTTTTTGGATTACCTATGGACGGCTACAAAACTGTCTACGTCACAGGTCAATATATTATTAACGCTCTTTTTCTTCGCAGATTCAGTGACAGAGACAGCGTTTCCATAGCAGTGGACACGTGCTTGAATGATGTCTGGATGGTCGCCGACTATATGGCCCACGATCATGGGGATTCGCCACCACATGACCTATTGAAGCATCTGGTTGCAGAGGCTAACAACCGTCAAATGCCGCTCGTTATTGGAGCCGCTTCAATGGAAGGCAAACATTGCCGAAAGAGCTCGGAAGGCGATCTGCGCGCTCTACTTCTGCCAGAGAGCTATAGGACCAAGATGGGGACTTTAGCCTCGAATTACCTCCTGGCACCAGAAGGCAGTAATCGAGTCGAATTTTCTCTATTGTGCTGTTTTTCGGTGGCCCGCTCTCGAGAAAATGGGTAACCAAAAGCCTCTTGATAAAGTCAGGAGAACAGCCGCCATTTTGATTGCTGGGGCTCTCCGAACTATCGCGACAAAGGCTCTGTATGCCCTTCTCCACTGGTTACCCACCAAACTCCTGGTATTGCAACATGCCAAATGCTGTGCAGCCAGACTTACAGCCGTCTCACGCTGGCTTAGGCCGGACATGGGTCACTCCAATATTATCGCTCGGGATGTGCCCATATCATCAATGGTGGACTACATCTCTTCTACACCTACTCCGGTCTACGGGTTTCAGATCCATATTCAAAGTAGGGAGGAATGGGTCTGTAACGAAGTGGTTGTTAGCAATACTGTTAACATCTACACCGATGGTTTGAAACTGGACGACAGGGTCGGTGGCGGAATCTTCTCCAATAACCTTGGACTGAGACTCTCCCTTAGACTCCCTGACTAATGCAGCATCTTTCAGGCCGAGGTAATGGCTATTCTGAAAACATCCGAAATAGTGTTTAGGAACGAACTTTTTGGCCTTGCCATTCGGATATTTTCGGACAGTCAGGCGGCAATCACCGCGCTTGCTGGTGCATACTGTACTTCTGAGCTAGTCCTGAGATGTCGCTCATAACTAAACACCCACACGGTCTCGGTACTGACTAGTCACTGTCTAATCGGCACGCATGATGAAAGACTGGATCTGCCCTCTAATAATTTCTGTCGCAGCTGTGGTTCGGAGGATGAGGAGGAGACCGTACTGCACCTCCTGTGCCACAAAGAACCATAAACAACCACTACTACAAGCTACCCAGCTTGGAATTTGACGTCAAACGCTAAAAATTTATTTAAAAATAACAATAATAAAATTAAGCACAAGTTCTTTTACAACACTTTTTAAATTTAGGGTTATTTATGCCTTTAATATATGATCAAGAGCACGGCGTGGCAATTAAAGTGTCCTGCGCAAATTAAACTTGTTGACACTAAGCTTTTATAATTTTTAAACTGACGTGCTCATTGGTGCTTAAGTGTTAAGTCAGATCTTGTTGCAGCAGCAACTTCGGTGTTCTAGTAATATCGCCCTAATTAAAATACTGTTATTAAAAAAATTTTCTGAAGGATACGTTGCTTTCAGTGCACAGAGGGTAAGAAACAAAATATTTTGAAATAACCCAACATTTGTAAAGAGCTAGGCCGAATGATCCAAAATTTTGCATGAGCCAGGCGAGGAGCATTTTCTGAGCTAATTTTTTAAAGTTGGGTACTATTCCTTTCCAGGGGTGGCGCTATGTGGTCTCACACATGCAAATTTTTTTTTAATACGAGGCATTTCTTTAATTTTTGTCTGATTTAAAAATCAAACACGGCCTAGTCAATACCTACAAAATGGTGGTTTAATCTGCATGCTTATCGAGTTATAAGCATTTTAAATTGAAAATGTTTGGTCAGGTTTTTTAGAAATATTGGGTAAAATTTTCAATAATTTTTTTATGTTTTTACTGTAGTTATTAAAAAAAATGAAATATTTTGCAAAAAATTTGAAGATTATATATTTTCTGACTTAACATATACGACTTCCAATTTTAAAAATCCAAAATTAAACCATTTTTGTGTATTTTTAAATAAAAAGCGCCATCAGTCCTTGTTTTCATAGCAAAAATTTTTCTTGAGGAATATATAAAATTGTTTTCAGTTTAGTCTAAATATATGTATGTGTGAACGTTTAAACAAAATTTCGCGTGAGATTGAGCAACCTAGTAAAATATACAGGTCCTTCAACTTCACCTATTTTACATCGAAATTCGATTTTGTCATAAAATTATATGTATATGTAATTATAATTGTAAGATCCTAAGCCTGGAATCAGAAAAGGAAGACCGCTACAATAAAGCTATATATACTCCGAATTATTGCTTAAAATATATCATGAGTCCCAGTTCATACATATGTGGACTTTGTGAGCAAAAGGATAAAAATTCAAATGTTTTTCTTTTTGGTTCTTAATTTAGGAATTGTAAGATTTCCTTTATCTTAATCTTGCTATTTGATTTTAGTTGACCAACTTCACACGCCCAGATAATTTTTTTAAGTTAAGTTTTCACATTAAATGGTCCAGCAAAATAGAGGCCTGGTGTCGTAAACGTTCCATCAAAAGTAGTACGTTCAGGAGGAAGAGTAGCCATTGTTTGATTGCATATGCGTTGTCGTTTATTAATAAACGCTTATAAGTTTCCATCGTCGAATAACAGAGCGGCGTAATGTTCGTGATCGAGATACCCAATACTCACAACGCATAGTGACGTTTAATAAAAGTCTAGAAATTCTAAACTATTTACCCGATTTTTATGAAACAAACTGCAATTTGTAGAGAAGGGCATAGGCTTTTGTCTGCTGCATTTGGATACAACCTGTTTCAGTACAGGGTAGTACCACAGCGTGTTAAGGCAGGCCACCTCGAATTTGCAAAATGTTTCAGAGCTTATAACTTTGTCAAAAGTGAACTGATTTCAATTTTTTTTTCTACATAGAAAGATATAGGAAAAACGCACTTGGAATTCGCATTGTATATTTTGTACTTTTAGAGAAATTTGACTTACCTTTGCATTTTTAGTTTTTCACCTGTAATTTTTTTAATATACAAGATAGAACTATCTTAAAAACAGATTTTGAAAGCTATTACTATAAGAAACAACTTGTAAGCAATTTGTTTCTTTGCCTTTATTAGGTTAATGGTATTAACTATTTTAATTTAAATATATTAAGAAAGTTAATAAAATATGAAATTTTGGACAAAAATTGCTTTAGACATTTTTGTAATTCATTAAGTTTTTAAATTTTTCTTTGATAATCTACACAATGTCCTTTTACGGAATTCTGGTGAAGCACCCTATAGTCAGCATTGTTTGAGATTATTGTAGTTAAATATTATCATTCTTTGAAATCAGCTTATTTTATTTATTAACTTAGTGCTTCGCGATTAGAGCTACTAAGTGAGGTTTATTTAACTAATGTTTTATTCTTCTTATGTACTATTTAGTTGAGTGTTTTGCAAATTACACTGAACCTCTAATTGTATATATAACCTAATTAACCCATATCTTAAATTTAGTAAAATACCAGTCAATCATTAATTTTGAGTAATTTACAACATTAAGGATTGAGTGGAAATATCAAATTCTTATTATTTTTATTTTTACAAATTTATTTAAATAGAACAAATATTTTGTGTGGAATGGAAAAATGTTGATCGTTGGATTATTTTGCAGACCACTTGGTTGTTGGCTTACTCAACTGCATGTGGGCTGTGTAATATGACCTTATTATTATGAATGCAAGTATCGAAAATTTAGACTGTTTAGTACAGTACTTAGGTGATAGTTACATTAACCGATCAGTTACACTATACTGTACGAAACGTTTTCAGTAATTTGCCAAATTTTGTACACATTCTTCGCGTAAATGGGGTCTGGGCAAGCGATCAAAGAAAAAATTACATATTTTTGGAAATAAATTTTAAATCTACACAATAATAATATTTTAGTTTGCAAAAATTTTTACCGATTTTATTTACAAAAATATTGGTCTTTTATGCGATGGAAACCTAATTTAATCTTTTATATGTCCGGAGATATTTAAATTAAAATTTTATTCGCGATATTTCATTTTTAATCTTTTTGAGTTTTTAGCTGTATTTTTTACAGATTTTTTATACAAAAAAGTACTGCAAAAAATTGAGCACTGCTTATTAGTAGAGGTATTACCTATCCAGTGATATGTAATTTGTACACCTCTTTCATTAAAACAGCTGTAAATACTGCACACAATTATGGTACCTTCTGCAAAACATTTCTTGTTTTTTATGTTCTCGTCTGGCATTATTTTTCCTCTAATCTAATGTTTGTTTAAACAGTAATAACTGACATATTTTGATGTTCTTTTAAACTACGGTATTAATAATCATAGGAAAGGTGCAAAATATATCTTATGGATTTAATGTGGTATAAAAGGTGATATAGGTACAAAGATTATGTGCATTTTATTACTGGTAGTTTTGAGTTCATATACAATTGGGTTTTGTGTCGGTTTTTTATTTCCAACTTTTTCGTCTACCATTGTTAAACTCGATACAAAAGATACTGTAATGTAAAATTCACGTTTTATACTATCAACAAGATTTTTAGTTGTTTCTCTGTTTTCTTTAATGTACTGGAAACGTATTGGGTGATATGCAAATTTTTTTGGAGCTTGGTGTAGTATTTATCCACATGTCCTTAATTGACTTCTGACTTGTTATTGGCATTTTAATATATAATTGTTATCTAAAAGGCTCTAGTAATCCATAAGGACTGTTGGGAAATCTGTCTCTTTTGCAGAAGCTTACTTATATTCTAAAAATCCGGATGATCCATATATGATGCAAGTCAATGTCAACTAGCAATTATTTCATATATCTAAACCTTCTTTGTCAAAATTTGGAATTAATCTTGATGCTTTATTTTAAGAAAGGTCCGATAAAGCAATAAATAAACTTTTAGTATCTATTGATACCGAAAAAGCAAAGTTTCCATTTTTTTAAGTAACTGCGTACTAGATGGCTTGGTTCACTATCTCTTTTCTTTCTCAGTACATCATATTTATTTCCTGACAAACCTTAATTCAGAACGAGAGCTAATGATTATTCCGCTGCGAAATGTGTTTCCGATTTAGGTAATGATATGCTTTCAACTATTTGTTTAAATATTTTGCTAGTACATCTGCAATCTTCAACACCTCCTTCGGTTGCGATTTCTTTAAGACCAGTTTTAAGGAATTTCCTATTTGGTTTTCCTAAAAAGTAATAAGAATATCTTCTAGTTTCTTTTAGCTTTGTAATGAACATCGTCATAATTTTTAATATACTTCGTTTTTTTTTTTTTTTTTTGGATTTCCATAGATAGTCCCATATCTAACCAATCCTCATTTTTATTAAGAAATTTTAGAACAAATCTATCATTTTAGTGACTTTTAGCGATCGACAAATAACATCACTGAGATTTGTTCACATTTGTTTGCAAACTATATTATTTTTAATTGTAGTCTCCATAACAGCTTAAATTCAAGTAATGATGTAAAATACCTTGTGATCTTTATATACACCTAATTATAAATACAGAGGGCAAATTACATAGTTCGATGTCGAATGAAATTTACATTTAATATCTAATGAAATTTCGATCTATATTAAAAGCCGTAGTTTGCACCCAGGTAAAATAGTCTTTAACACTTATAGGCTATATATTCAGGTATTCACAGGAGTGTGAACGCAAGTGTCGAAATATGCTTGTAAGGGGGTTTCAATCAAAATCGACTAAAAAACAAAATCAAAACAAAGTCTTTAATTTGAAAAAAGAAAATAAAAAAAAGTAGAAGCATTCATTAGACGAACACACTAAAACAAGAGATTTATTTCGCGAGGTACCATAATTATGCGTATCATTTACAGTTGTTTTAATGAAAGAGGTATACAAATTACATATTAGTGGATAGGTAATGACCTCTACTATTTAGCTTTGCTTAGATATTTGCAGTAGTTTTTCAAATAAATAAACCTGTTAAAACACCGCTAGAAATCACATAATATAAAAAGTGACGAAAATTTCATATTTTTTAGCTTTTTATGAAATTTCAAATTTAAAAAAATTATTACCATTTACCTAGTGAAGGCGAGGACAAAAATATTTACAAGGTATTTCTTATAATATAAGCTTTCGAATTTTTCTAAAATTTCGCGAATAAAATTTTAATTTAAATATCTCCGGAAATATAAAAGATTACATTAGGTTTTCATCGCATAAAATGTAAATAAAAGCGGTAAACATTTTTGCAAACTAAAATATTATTATTGTGTAGATTTAAAATTTATTTTCA
Organism: Cistogaster globosa; assembly: GCA_937654795.1. Lineage (NCBI taxonomy): Eukaryota > Metazoa > Arthropoda > Insecta > Diptera > Tachinidae > Cistogaster > Cistogaster globosa. The sequence continues at coordinate 110,503,061 of OW569403.1, read as the reverse complement.
AATATATGTAATTTTTTCTTTGATCGCATGCCCAGACCCCATTTACGCGAAGAATGTGTACAAAATTTGGCCAATTGCTGAAAACGTTTCGTACAGTATAGTGTAACTGATCGGTTAATGTAACTATCACCTAAGTACTGTAATAAACAGTCTAAATTTCCTAACAATAATGCAAACTCCAAGTGCGTTTTTCCTTTATATATGTATCCTGTAGACTCTTTCACGCAATATCGAATCGGAATTCATTAGCGAACAATTTCGTACAGTTTTTCTAGTTTCTTTTCTAATTTTCTTCACTCCCTATCAAACCCTTTATTTTTGACTTGGCAACCAATTCATCACTTTTCCCTTTAATCCGCTTCAAATACGGATCATACGTATTAGGAGTTATTTGATATTTACCTTAAGTCACTTCTAAAACTTTGGTTTTCGCCTTTGTAGATATCGTAATATAATTCATACGTATCTTTGACTTTGACCCATAACGCTTTTATCTCATCACTGACAACCTTGATTGTATACATTTTATTGAAATTTGCTTTAAATTTGAAAATCGCTAGTAACACTATTAAACGCATTTAATGAGATGTTATATTACGAAACGCAAAAATTTTGTATTTTTTTAATGAAAACCGTTTTGTTTTGAAGTCAGAATAAATATAATCTAAAAATATTTCCATAATGTTTTACATTTTGCTCGCTAATTACGGTGAAACATTCAAAAAAGATTTGCCGAAAATTCTACTTAATATTTTGAAATAAACGGGAGCAATTATCGAAAAATCAATAATGTTAATTTCAAAATGTTTATAGCTCGATCATTTTATAACATGAACATGCAGATTAAAGCAATAATCTGTAGGTATTGGCTATACCTACAATTTAAATTTTACCAAATTAAATTTTTTAAAAAATCAGAAAAAAATTTAAGAAATGCCAAGCATCCGAAAAATACGTAGGTTAGAGGTACCTAACTTTGACACTAAATATCGCTACTCCTGAAAAGTGGATTGTAACTAAATTTTGGATAAACCGGTTTAGCCCTTTTTTTGATTCTGCCTAACTGCTGTGAAATGGTGTAAGTACTTTTAATTAAGTTCACCCATTAAAGACGAATGGATAGAAAAAGACAGAAAAAATAGAGATGTCTTAAAAATTGTAGCTACAATCAGGAGAGAGGTATTTATTTTCTCTATTTTCAGTAGCTGATAAAGGAACGCTGGAACTAGTTAAAAAAAATTGGTGAGCCATAAATGGCCATATGTTCTGGGGAAATTAGAGGGAAAATTCTGTAATTTTACAAAGTGAAAAAATTTGAAAACAATTGGGTCTGGAAAATTTGAGGAGTGGATTTTACAAGAACCCCCTTATGAGTTTATAGCCTTGGACGTCCTTTATCTATAAAAAAATTCAGAGGCATAGGTTTACGGGTTATAGGTTGAATTTTATAACATGGGTACTTAAATACCCACTTAGGCATAAAGGGGTTGCAAAACATATCAAACAAGAATTTTATTTTTAAGTAAAAATACGTTTTTTGTACGGTTTAATTATATATATATATATATATATATATATATATATATATATATATATATATATATATATATATATATATATATATATATATATATATATATATATATATATATATATATATATATATATATATATATACATATGTGTACTTATATTGTGATATAAGAGATTTTTTAATTTTTTAAATGTTCTTTGGATTGCCGCCATGTAACTGTGCAAAACAGTTTTTTGGATGCAAGTTCGCATTGTATTTTGAGCATCTGTACTTAGTTTTTCCACCACATTGCCCACACCGGTCGCTTTTGCCAATCTTGCCAGTTATGTAATCAACTTTATCCATTCGCTTTGTCATTATTTGCGCATTCGTCACAACTTTACTATAAGCATGGTTACGATTTTCAGGAATTGTTATTAATGCTCTAACGACAATGATCCGAAAATCGAGTTGACTCATGCATGGCAAGCCACTGCAGAGGCAGTGCAGCTTCCAAGTGTTTGCCATAACAGCATCCATAGCACTAGTGAGTAACAGCCAATACCACTTCTTTCCGCGTACTTGCATGCGCTAATTGTTCATAGCATTATCGAACAAATCAACTCCACCCATTTGTAGTTGTACTGGTGTATAAGATGTGGTTGATCAACCTTTACTACTTCCGATTTTTCCGATTAAATCTTCTTGCTTGGCCAATCGGCTCTATTTCCAAGAAATTCGGCATCACTGTACAACCTAAATCAAAAATTTCAGTATTGAAGAAATAAAGTGAAATAATATAAGTACATATACTTACCGAATTGTCATTGCACCATAAAGCAATTATTTTGTTGTTTTTATCAAAACAATAATCTGACGGATCTCGAGGCTTCCTTTTCACCTTTTTTATATCATCCAGTAGTGAATGATTGGTTCGGTTGTCGCGAACGGTACCTGTTACAAAATCTCCCTTTTCATTTAACATGTACAACAACTAATGGCTAGTAAAAAAGTTATTAAATGTAACATTGTGTTAGTTTGCATTAGATATATTTTGCAACAATCGTAAGACCACATTCTTTCCAAGTCCATAATAGGGGTTATTGTTAGGAGACTCGCCAGTATGTGGAATAAAGGGTAACAATATCCTGTCGCTGAAGCTTAGAGCCAGTACTTGTGACCAAAAAGTAGCGGTTTGTTTTTGATAAACATTTTCAAACAGTGGCGTAGTATTCAATCTTTTGTTCGTCCACTGACAGATTGTGAAAAATACACAAAATTGCATGAACTTTTTAACTAAAGCATTATTCAAGTAAGTAATTTTGACAAATTTATTATTTGAATCTAGATTTTTACTGTCACAAACATATATATTTTGTTTTATTTGCTTAAATCTATCTCGAGTGACTTCATCTAATTGTCGGCAAAGTATGATATCCTGTAAGATACATCATTCCAACAAATATTATCATTTCCGTAATTGAAGTAACGAAACCAGAAATGTTTTTTGTCCAGCACATTCACTGGTTCTTTTAATAAAAATATTCATGACTTCTGCATCGAAAAAACATTCTCATAATTGTAACGGTGTATACGAAACAGCAGAAGACAAAAATAGCCTGAGGATTTTTAACAAAAAAATTATCTCATACAACTTTCCAATTATATCGTACTTAGCTCTCTGAGCAATTCCTTCATTGTTGAAAGGTTGCTTATCAAAACTGAAATTATACGCTTCACCTAATTTGGGCTTATTTTCAACCTAGGCACTATCCTTTGACTTCGATGTAGATGGTTGCGAATCATTGTCCGCATCAAATGGATCATACTCTGTTTTCATTTCTTCAGAAAACATTGGTAGATTCACGTTATCATATACATATATACTCAATATCAAAATGACGAGGCATTTCATTAGGAAAATGAGTTTTGTCATAAAAAGTTGGGATATTATCATCTATATCATCATTGTCACAAATATCAATAACCTTATCCCGCGGATTTTTTACAAAATTTATTTTATTAGATTTATGGCCCAGATCAATTTCTTCCCAGCCACTTGTCCTTCTATCCACCTCTGCTTGTAGCTCAATTTGAGTTAAGCATTTACGACGAAACATTATTTAATACTAAATCACGATTTACAATGAAATGAATACCTATGACAGTGAAGTATCAATTTACACTAGAATTATGTCAACCACTTATTTTATTGCATTAAACTTCACTTGCTCTTACAAAAAAATGGGTAAGTCCCAAATTCTTTTCTTAAAAGCACGCCACATATAAATCACAGTTTGTTTTCATATCACATATTTACCAACATATATGGAAACAATAGATAAAATCACCTGATATGCATTAAAAGAAACGATACGTTTATTGCTACTCTTTTCCAGTTATTATTTTAAAATAAAAAAAATAATTTTAAAACAGGTTACTCTACGTCTCCACGAGCCAACAACTCGGTGTGACCATCATGTCGCACATGAATTCGGCTAATGTAGACACCAAATGTTCATGTTTCGTTCATGTGCAACCATCGTTGGCCGAAAATTTGTCTGAGCGATGATGTTCGCCATCAAATATGACATTTAGTATGAATTCTCCATTTCGAATTAACATCATCTATTGATCAGCAATGCGAACACTCTCTTTCTTATTAAAAACATTAAAACAACCCTGACGACAAACAAAAAATTATGCTTAAACGGAACATGAACATTGACACGTTATCGCCACATACAAGACCAAGAACAAATTAATACCGTTGTTCTGCCGGATTTGTGTGCATGTCTTGTTCAATTAGATGGCTAGTAGAGACGTGGGGTTAAAGCCTTAGTGGGTAGAAAAATACCCATAGGCTGCAGGCTTGTGCTTAACAAATAAAAAAATATCATTCAGTCAAAATCGGACAACAAAATCGGTGGTCAGGCGTTAATGGGTTAAAACATTTCGGAAAATAATTATAAAATAACAACAAAACTAACTAGTTTTTTAACACGACTCACATAACCTAAGGTAGATAGATGTGAAGAATTACAATCTGATGTCTAAGTTTTTCTTGTTTCAATATTAAAACTTATTATTTGGAATCTTTTTTATGTTAATTTACTTAAGCGTGCTGGATTCATACAAAATGTATTAACGCGCAGATATGATTCTACCAAAATCTTGCATTCAAAAGTTAAGAGTCTTATATGAAACGCCAAATTAATTACATTGGTTTTTGTGTTTTCTTTAAAAAACGACCGCAAAATTTATAAATAATTTTAATAAAAAAAATTCAGAAATGAAAATAAACATGAACCTAAGCCAAATTAAATAATAAATTTTGTTTCTCAAACAACATATGACAACAACATATGATGACTAGTATAAAAAGCTACGTATATTGTCACTTGTTTCTGAACGTATTTTATGATAACTTGGACATAATTAGATCTATGAACAAAAGATTGCAAACTTCTTCGTGTTGCTCAATTTGTTAAATGGCATAATAATATTGTAGAAATTAGAAACGGAAAGACGAATTTCGAACTGTGGTGATGGACACTACACAAATATATATTTATTTTTAAAAACTATTTATTACTTTAAATTATCGAAAAAACAAGATTGAAATTTGAGTGGTTAGAACGCAAGCATGCATTAACATTAGTCTTAGCATTAATTATAGATATAAATATATGCATAAAGGTAATTTAAAAATTATCTACACAATAACAAATATTTGCTTGGTATTTTCCTTGAAAGCTAATTGGCCTTACCTTCTTTTATGTAAATAAAACAATATTTTACCCGACGCTTCGTCAATTTTATGTTGAATTACTCAGGGGAAATATTAAATTTAGTTTATTGAATAAACTGTGATATTAATTTATTTTTTTTATGGTAAAATTTCAAAATATTGTAATGCTGCCTTATTGAAGTACCTGATGTTTAAATGTAACTAAATAATACAAAATTTGCTATTTTAACTTTTCAACAACAAATTGACGAATCGTCGAAAAAAAATGTACCTAGAATGTTGTTTTATTTTCATTAAAGAAGATAGGCCCAATTAGTTTTCAGAGGAAAATACCTAAATAAATTAACATTAGCCAAAGGAACGGAAAGAAAAATATTTGTTTGCCTTAATAAACGTACCTAGTCTTGTAATGTGATTAGTGGCGACGTCAATACTTTCTGCGGAATTATTAAATGTCCAACTAAAATCAACTTCTGGCGGATTGGCATCAACGGAACATCTAATTTTAGCATCTTCTTGTTTAGCCACACCGTATATCCTTGATTGGTTTGGTGAACACGTTGGAGCATCTGCAACGAAATACAATAATAACTTAATATGATGTGACATAAATAACATATACTTTAAAAAAAATAAGAGAAATTTAGGTAAGCGAAATTTATAAAAAATATAAAAATAACAACTAGACGTAATGCTCAATTAACAAATAAGACATAAAATAGCTATCAAGTATTTTTACAAACTGCAAAGTCATCTTTCAATTTTTATCGTATGTAAGTCCAGTTTAGTCACCCATTTGTTTGATACAATTAATGTCAACTATTCCTTGGTAAAACTGCGCCTTCAGAAGATTATACTAATTGTAATTGACTTTTTAGTAGAGTTCAAAGTATTTTTTTATTATAAAAGTTAGTGAAAGTGACTTATTATAGGCAGTTTTATTTTTCCGGCAATAAGTGTGTTGTCGTACTCTAAATTTTACTAAAATGCGTGTCGGTACTCCAAATCTAAGTACGTAAAAGCAAATTCCAGAGAAAAAGTAGTATTCTGTTTTTTGCGCCACAAACCTCGTCTTTTTTCGGAAAAATTTAATAATTTCATTAAAAAGAAACCAATAGCAAATGAAAAGTTTACAAAGGAATTTGGGTAATATTTCTTCTATAAAAATCATATTTAAGGGTGCATATAAATATTTACATAGTTAAATAAAAAAGCAATATGGTTTATAAATATTTAGTTAAGTGCTAAGAAACACTTAAAAATCAACAATTGGCAAATTAAGGGTTCCTTACACAAAGTTTAAAAACGTTACCCTATTGTTTTTACATCATAGTCTTCCCGTCTGTAACAGCCCTCTATCTCTGGAACAATAACAGGCAGATTCTTCAAATTCTTACATTACTATAAGTGCTACAAGTGATATTAAAATTTAAAGGGTATTCCGAAAATACGTAATATTTATACAAGTACTTATATTTTTTGCACTGTAATAAAAAAATAAAGCTTTGAACTGAAAAGAGTTACAATAATATGACTTTCATGTACATAGCTTTGTTCTTGAACCAAATAGGCAGCTACTTAAAGTTTAAGTATATTTATGTCAGCTATAAGAATAGGTACAAAAAATAATAAATAAATAAAAATGTAACAAAATACATATAAGGGGTGCTCCTTAATGAAGTGATTGTAACATTCGATACGTATTAACAAAAAATATGTACAAATACGTCCTCTATAAAAATAATTGGGAACTATATACATATCTGTATATAAAATTTGAGGAGAGTTGTCACAAAGCAAAGGCTATAGCCAGACGCTAAAATGTACAGAAAATAAATTAATTTTCATGTATATGGCAGTAAGTAATTTAAGCAAAGTATGTATTGCTAAAAAAACAAAAAACCTACTTCAAAACAGATTTTATGTGTCTATCTATAATGGTTTAAAAGTTTGACATGCATCCTATTACATAAACTATTGGGACACCCTTTAATTTCCAAATTTAAATTTTACACTTTTTGTATAGCAGACTTAGCAATATATATATATACGAGTATATACGCTATTTTTTTAAATCAATCTATCTCACCGACATTGTGAATTGCCCAGAAGAAATATGGATATTAGGAGACGAAAAGCGCAATGATTTATAATAATAA
>OW569403.1:110485638-110490638 GCA_937654795.1 Cistogaster globosa | reverse complement strand
AGGATGATTCTGTTTTCCAAAAAATTCTTCAAGAATATCCTGAGATTGCAAGTATTAACTCATCTCTCAAGTGCAGCAAAGAAACTAGATGCCTTCATTACATCGAGACTACTGGGAGACCAGTAACGGCAAAAGTTCGTAGGCGGATGCAACGTCACGCATAGATGAAATTTCTTTAACAAAATATGAAGACATTGCTAAAGTTCAGCTAACTGATGAAGAATTTATGAATATTCGAAACTCGTCTACCGTACTCCAATTTAAACAACTGCAGATTCCAAATTAACTCTAAAACTCTTTTGCGATGTATCTACAAAACATGTCAGACCCTATATTCCTTTGCAATTTCGAAAAGAAATATTTAACCATATACATGGACATTCTCATCCCGGGGTACGGTCAACAAGACGTTTGGTTACTCAGAAATTGTGTGGCCATCTATTAATAAAGATTGTAACAATTGGGTTAAAACGTGTAGAACGTGTCAAGCTTCAAAAGTAAATCGTCACACAAAATCAAAATTTGGTGTATTTTCTCAATACATATGGATTTGCAGCAATACATATGGACATTGTCGGACCTCTTCCACCATCTGAAGGATTTCAGTATATGTTGACTATTATCGACCGTTTTGCAAGGTGGATTGAAGTAGTGCCTTTGAAAAATATTTCCTCTGAGAATGTATGTAGAGGTTTTATTGAAGGATGGTTGAGTAGATTTGGTTGTCCTCATAAAATTCACACAGACCGAGGAAGGCAATTTATCTCAAAAGTGTTTGCAAGTGTTGCCAAAATTTTTGGAATTCATCATCAGCAATCCGCAGCATATAATCCACAATCGAACGGAATCGTTGAAAGATTCCATCGTACGCTTAAAACTGCTCTTATTTGTAAAGAAAATCTACAGTGGACGAAAACATTGCCAAAAGTCCTATTAGGTTTACGAGCAGCTTTCAAAGAAGACATTAAGGCATCACCTGCGGGGAGGTGTTAAGGTTACCAGGAGAATTTTTCAAAAGCAATATAGACTACAATGAAACTGCTTCAGAGGTACTCACACTTCTCCGAAGATCTTTTGAAAGTATAAAGCCAGTTCCAGCAAGTAATCACTCACATCAAAAGCCATTTGTACATAATGATCTTAAAAACACATCATACGTATGGAAGAAATTACACTCGCCTAAGGCTTTATGTCTAAAATATGAAGGTCCATATGAAGTTTTACATAAAAGCGATAAATATTTCAAATTACGAATAGGATTAAAAACCGAAAACGTTTCGATTGATCATCTTAAGCCCGCTTTCGTGAGCAACAATATAGCTGAATGTACCATTAAATTAAATAATTTAAGTTTTATTTAAAATATGTCGTTAATTATGATTAAACTTGTAAGGGGCTAGTGAGGCAACACATACTTCTATTAATTTTTATATATGTGTATATGTTTAAGTAGTCTTAGATTTTCTTATGTTTCAATTTATAATTTTCATAAAGAAAATAAATATTAGTTTTGATTAGGAAGTTTGAGTCGGACGTGTATTATTTAATTTTATATTTGTGAACAACCACAGTATTATATTATATTATATTATATTATATTATATTATATTATATTATATTATATTATATTATATTATATATATACTTTATTATATTATATTATATTATATTATATTATATTATATTATATTATATTATATTATATTATATTATATTATATTATATTATATTATATTATATTATATTATATTATATTATATTATATATTATATGTATTACATACTTTTGTTAATTTTATATATGTTTATATGTTTAAGTAGTCTTAGATTTTCTTATGTTTCAATTTATAATTTTCACATAGAAAATAAATATTAAGTTTGATTGGGAAGTTATTTGAGTCGGACGTGTATTATTTAATTTTATATTTGTGAACAACCACAAATTTGGTGACCCCATGTCCTTACTACATTCTCCGGCTCCTACAGCGAATCCCGCTGGTCAAAATAATTCCAATTTAACTGCACAGCAAGCACGCAACCTGCAAGATGATTTTATAAGATTTCCAGACGTAGCTGCTACATCATCAGCAGCAATTCAAAAACTACCACCGTTTTGGAGTGAACAGCCACAATTATGGTTTATTCAGGTTGAGACGTTATTACAATTATCAAGAATTGTGCAAGATGAAATTAAGTATTCCCATGTCGTTGTGTCTTTGGAATCTTCGTATTTAAAGTTTATTGGTGATATTTTATTATCTCCACCGGCAACGAATAAATATAAAGCAATTAAATACCGTCTTATATCTACTTTTTTCAATATCTGAAGAGGCTATATTAAAAAAATTATTTAGTGGATTAGTTATTGGTGATCAGAAGCCATCTCATTTTCTCCAAGCAATGAAATCCTTGGCTGCTGGCAATGATGTTGGTGAAAATGTCTTAAAAACGCTTTTCTTGGAGCAACTTTCTGAAAATATTCGGTCAATATTAGCAACTAGTACACTGAATCTTAATGATCTAGCATTGCAAGCAGATAAGATATTTGTAATTAAACATCCACAAATTTCTAGTCTAAACATTTCCGAAAACTTTAAAAATAGCTTAACTGCAAAGATTGAAGCACTAGAAAAGAAATTAGATTCATCTCTACGGGGTCGAAGTAAAGAATGGAGTTTTATTAAAAACCGTCAGAGAAACCGTAGTAACTCCAAGAAACGTACCAGTTGGTGTTGGTACCACAAACGTTTTGATAGCAAAGCAATCAAGTGAGTTTCGCCTTGTAATCACCCAAAAGCAAAAAACTAAATGCAATTTCGGGTAAGGTGGCTCCCGAAATATTTGTATCATCAACATGCCGCTTTCTTCTTAGGGATTTAACAACCAAATACACGTTTCTTATCGAAACAGGAGCTGACGTGTCTGTCATTCCACCTATATCGAAACGTCAAATTCCTCAATATTAAATCGTGATTCTTATCCAATTACACTCTTTGCTTTGCCACAAATGGAACTGAAATTCGAATATATGGAACACAATTGCTACAACTCAATTTTGGTTTACGTAGAAACTTTTCCTGGATTCTTGTTATTGCCGATGTTACTCAAGCAATCTTAGGTTCTGATTTTTTGAAGCACCATCATTTATTAGCTGATCTCAAGAACCATGTATTAATTGATAGAAAAACGTTAATTTCAACTCCAGCAACCCTATCTTCGATACCTTCTTCATCAATTTCTTATATTAAGAAGGATGATTCTGTTTTCCAAAAAATTCTTCAAGAATATCCTGAGATTGCAAGTATTAACTCATCTCTCAAGTGCAGCAAAGAAACTAGATGCCTTCATTACATCGAGACTACTGGGAGACCAGTAACGGCAAAAGTTCGTAGGCGGATGCAATGTCACGCATAGATGAAATTTCTTTAACAAAATATGAAGACATTGCTAAAGTTCAGCTAACTGATGAAGAATTTATGAATATTCGAAACTCGTCTACCGTACTCCAATTTAAACAACTGCAGATTCCAAATTAACTCTAAAACTCTTTTGCGATGTATCTACAAAATATGTCAGACCCTATATTCCTTTGCAATTTCGAAAAGAAATATTTAACCATATACATGGACATTCTCATCCCGGGGTACGGTCAACAAGACGTTTGGTTACTTAGAAATTGTGTGGCCATCTATTAATAAAGATTGTAACAATTGGGTTAAAACGTGTAGAACGTGTCAAGCTTCAAAAGTAAATCTTCACTCAAAATCAAAATTTGGTGTATTTTCTCAATACATATGGATTTGCAGCAATACATATGGACATTGTCGGACCTCTTCCACCATCTGAAGGATTTCAGTATATGTTGACTATTATCGACCGTTTTGCAAGGTGGATTGAAGTAGTGCCTTTGAAAAATATTTCCTCTGAGGATGTATGTAGAGGTTTTATTGAAGGATGGGTGAGTAGATTTGGTTGTCCTCATAAAATTCACACAGACCGAGGAAGGCAATTTATCTCAAAAGTTTTTGCAAGTGTTGCCAAAATTTTTGGAATTCATCATCAGCAGTCCGCAGCATATAATCCACAATCGAACGGAATCGTCGAAAGATTCCATCGTACGCTTAAAACTGCTCTTATTTGTAAAGAAAATCTACAGTGGACGAAAACATTGCCAAAAGTCCTATTAGGCTTACGAGCAGCTTTCAAAGAAGACATTAAGGCATCACCTGCGGGGAGGTGTTAAGGTTACCAGGAGAATTTTTCAAAAGCAATATAGACTACAATGAAACTGCTTTAGAGGTACTCACACTTCTCCGAAGATCTTTTGAAAGTATAAAGCCAGTTCCAGCAAGTAATCACTCACATCAAAAGCCATTTGTACATAATGATCTTATAAACACATCATACGTATGGAAGAAATTACACTCGCCTAAGGCTTTATGTCTAAAATATGAAGGTCCATATGAAGTTTTACATAAAAGCGATAAATATTTCAAATTACGAATAGGATTAAAAACCGAAAACGTTTCGATTGATCATCTTAAGCCCGCTTTCGTGAGCAACAATATAGCTGAATGTACCATTAAATTAAATAATTTAAGTTTTATTTAAAATATGTCGTTTAATTATAATTAAACTTGTAAGGGGCTAGTGAGGCAACACATACTTCTATTAATTTTTATATATGTTTATATGTTTAAGTAGTCTTAGATTTTCTTATGTTTCAATTTATAATTTTCATAAAGAAAATAAATATTAGTTTTGATTAGGAAGTTTGAGTCGGACGTGTATTATTTAATTTTATATTTGTGGACAACCACAGTATTATATTATATTATATTATATTATATTATATTATATTATATTATATTATATTATATTATATTATATTATATTATATTATATTATATTATTTTATATTATATTTTATTATATTATATTATATTATATTATATTATATTATATTATATTATATTATATTATATTATATTATATTATATT